>SKCR01004427.1:0-90717 GCA_019454045.1 Zanthoxylum bungeanum
TGATTTGTGATGAATCATTAATCGTTATAATGACTATTGATTTGATACTCCTTAATCCACTCTAAATTCAACTCTCTCTTTAAAATATGAGAGCATTAAATTCATCTATATATGTCGATGGTTGTAAATCATTAATGTTGCAATGGCTCTTGGTTTACTCCTCCTTAATCCACTCTAAATTAAAAGGGTGAAGAGTAATAAATTAATTCATAAATATCGGTGATTCGTTTTGTGACTCTTAGGTTGAAAATATTTATCTTGCCGGTTACATAATTTCCTAATCCTATTTTATAGAGCCATGGCTTCAATGCATCCCATTAGGGGTGAACACAATTTCGGGTCAAACCGCGAACCGAACCGCGCGGTTTGAAAAAATATTAAAATTGATTTTGAACCGCACCGAATCGAACCGTAAATTTCGGGTCGGTGTGCGGTTTGACCCATGTCAAACCGCGAACCGCCCAAACCGTAAATTTTGACTCGAACCGCAACCCGAACCGCCTAAACCGCCGACCCGCGTTCAAATTAAATATTATTTTTTATTTTTCTTCTTCTTTAACTATGAAAATTAAGATATTTAATGATCATATAATAATATGTAATGAATAAATGAAAATTATGTAATTTTTTCTTCAATTATAATGTGAAAACACACAAAATTTTCTTAAAAAATTTATAATCCAAACTGCCGACCCGAACCGCCCAAACCGCTAAACCGCCAACCCGAACCGCCACGGTTTTCCTTATCAAATTTGCGGTTTCGTTTTCTAATTTCCCAAACTGCCAGCCCGCGCGGTTTGAAGTAAAAAACGAAAAAATCACACCGCGAACACCCCTACATCCCACACTCTTATTATTATTACGATTTTGAGTGAATTGGTTGAAAAGAATGGTGCAATTAAGGCACTTCGATTACAAATGGAAGAAATGGTCTACATTAACACTGATTTTTTCAATGTTATTCATGCTAACAATTTTTGATGCATCTTGGTATGAGAATTTTCTCTCTT
Organism: Zanthoxylum bungeanum; assembly: GCA_019454045.1. Lineage (NCBI taxonomy): Eukaryota > Viridiplantae > Streptophyta > Magnoliopsida > Sapindales > Rutaceae > Zanthoxylum > Zanthoxylum bungeanum. The sequence continues at coordinate 1,011 of SKCR01004427.1, forward strand.
CCAATCGGCGACGATGATTCTTCACCATATGATCACACCTCCTTCCATCGCCACGTCATTGAAAAATATGTAATTGATTATCCAACTTAATTCGATATTTCTTTTTCTTGGTGGTTAGAAATATTATTTTTATTATTGATTCATAAACAAAGATGGAGTCACTAAAAAGTAAAAATCGAATAAGAAATTGATCAAATAGGTTAGGAGTAGACAAAGGAAGCAATCTTGTACGTTAATGGAGTTCGAAAAGTATTGTTTGATGGTTTGGCTCGCTGTGATGTCAAAATTTTATTTAGTTGACAATAAAATTTGAAGTGAAAAATTAAATGAAAGGGAAAGTTCGAATCTTGCACCCAAACCCACTAAAGCTTAAGATTTTATCTGTCGGGATCAATCAAAAAAAAAAAAAAAATCAAATTGGATTGAGTTTATGAAATTTGATTGGACTCTTTATTGCCATTATATTTAGATAATTTAAGTCATTTTTTGTTTTGAATTTGGGTGATTTTTAAGGCCACATATCACTTAGAGGGTTATGGATTATTCATAATCAACAATATCAAAGAAGCTGATAATCATGATAGTCCAAAAGTTGAAGTCTACCATCTCCATCACCAAAACTGATGGTTTGATTTTTTTAGATTATACATTTAAATATTAAAATTTATAAATCAAATGCAGTAATTTGATTTTTTTTTTTTTTTTTTTAAATAAGCATCCAAGAAAAATAGTATGCAAATATTGGAATCGATTATAGCTTGAGTTGCATATGCCAAGCTTTGATAGAATTTTCTAAACCAGAAAGATCAAATTTTAAACTAATATAAGATTATGTTGAACAATATTAAATAACATTAAAGTTATGGAATTGTATATATACATACCAATAGCCTAATCACTCATCTGAAAAGAGGTTTCTCATCATTTTTTCTATAATCGGTCTACAGAACCAGACAGTTCTTATGTTTCAAGAAGGAATGGAGATAATTCTTGAGAAAAAAATATTTATATGGCAAAGAATTATATATACATACTAACAGCGTAATCACTGAAAAGAGGTTTCTCACCATTTTGTCTATCATTGGTCTACAGAATCATACGGTTCTTATGTTCCAAGAAGGAATGAAGATAATTCTTGAGAAAAAAAAGATTTATATGGCAAAAAATTCTTAATTAGATAAGCTTGTGAGGTTTTCACATGAGATATTTAGGGAATTATTTTTTAAGAGCTTACAAAATCGCAAAATATCTTACAAGTAAAACTAAGATCTTATAGACAAACAATAACAGTTGGAATTGTATCTAAATAAACCCGCGCATTGCGTGGTCTCCCGACTAGTCATCTTAATACCACATGCTACGAGTTACTTTAGAGAATTTGCTATCTTGAAAGAAATTTACAATGTCTCCCCACAAATCATAGGCGCACTTCTATTTTTGATGTTGTGGTTTTTTTAAAAAAAAATTAACGCGTGTTTTGTTCAATAAAATAACGTTGTTTTATTCATTGACCCATAAATCAACGTTGTTTTATTTAAGAAAATACAAGTCTGGATAATATCGGCGCCTGGACTTGAAAATCTTTATTTATACATATATTCAATGTAAAATGGTTAATTTATCAATGTAAGATGTTATATAATATGAAGATCATAAATTTAGTTTGGTTCGGTTATTACCTTATGCTGACGCATCAGGAAAACAAAAATTAAACATATAAAGTAACCGATTAATATCGAATTTGGTGTCTTTTGGTGCCAAAATACATGACTTTTGGTGACTAAAAATTATGTCTTTTAGAGACCATCTTTGATTGCCTATAAATTGGACACGGCTTCTTCATAACAAATATAATATTTCTCTTGAATAAGTTTTCAAGCAGAGATTCAACCGTGTTGTATTACATTTCCAAAAGTTTTGTTACATCTTGCAATGAATTTGCCCGTAACTCTTACAACACATAATCGGGGAAATATTACCCTAAATGTATTATATATGCCTCAAAATTATATATAAACATTAGTCCAAGACATTAAATATTTTGTGTTAATTTTGAGTTATTTTTTACCTGATCAGTGTTAAGTGAATTGAATACCCAAAAACTATATAAATATAATAAATTTTTTTTTAAAATTAGATGAAAAATGACTCAATTAATAAATAAATAAAATTAACGGCATGATTAAAGTTTGTATTTTTCAAAACTATAATAACTAAAGTTATGATAATTTATAGAGTAGTTGGATATAGTTTTTTTTTTTTAAACACACAATGAACTCTTTTCTTCATATCAATTTTTCTATCTTGAGAATGTCGTTTTAACCAATACCAGTCGTTTCATTTCTTCAGAAACGTGTCGTTTTAGCTACCAAAGATGCTATTAAATCTGGGCCATTCAAATAGCTGACCATCACATACAAAAACCGAACCATGAAATAAATCGCATAGCTCAAAACTCAACTCCTGATTCTCCTGCAAAACTAAAAATGGCAGCAAAGCTATCACCATCATCATCACCAACCCCACAGCTTCTCTGTCCATTCTCTCTTCACTCAAAACTCAGCTTCAAAGACTCAACTCAACAGCAATCATGGCTAAGGCAAGCTCCAATTCCACCAAACCCACCATTATCAACAAGAGCCAAGAAGCAGCAGCTGGCAGTTGCTGTAGCCATGCAAGAGCCTCTGTTATCATCTACTTCAGCTCTTATTGAACACATCAACAATCATGACCAAAATAACCCTCTGTCATTGTACCTACTAGCAGAGAGCACCGTGGGTTATTCATTGGCTAGCTACTACACTTCCCTTGGCTTGTTTGTCATCTCTGTTCCTGGCCTCTGGTCCCTCATCAAACGCTCAGTTAAATCAAAGGTTTATGAGTTTTTACTTCATTTTTAACAAATTTTAACTTTTTAAGAACTGGGTTTTTTAGTCTAATGCTTGAAATGTGTTATGGGGGTTAATTTCATTATTGTTGCAGATAGTGCAAAAGACGTTTGTAGGAGAAGGAGAAAGTAATAAGAAGGCACCGAATCAAGTTGCGGGAGAGATTTTGTCATTCTTTACTCGCAATAATTTTGCGGTAACTGATAGAGGAGAGGTTGTAACGTAAGCCACTAGTGTCTCATCCTCTTATCTTATGTACTGTTCACAATTTTGTGTTATTAGATTTTTTTTTTTGCTATAGGGAGACACTAGGAGTAGCGTTAAAGATTTTTCTGTTGTGACCTGGCGTCCAGGGGTTCGATTCTTGCAAATAGTATCTTTTGCTTATAAGAGTAAGACTCTGTACATCTGTCCTCATACCCCTCCATTGCGGGAGCCTTCGTGTGTACTGAGACACTTGGAGTAGCGGTAAAGATTTTTCTATGGTGACCTGGCGTGGCGTCAGGGGTTCGATTCTTGCAAATAGTATCTTTTGCTTATAAGAGTAAGGCTGTGTACATCTGTCCTCATACCCCGCCATTGCGGAAGCCTTCGTGTGTACTGCACCGCCCTATGAAGCTTATGTGTTCATATGGGATGTATAGTGACACAATCACAGTGATCAGAATGCTATATAGTTAATGAGTAGTAGAAGTTTTCCCATGGTTTCATTTCCATCATTACAGTTGAATGTTCTTTTAATCCAAATTCGAACTAGTAGCTTCATTGATGTAGGGTGATTTGTAGAGTGCTTTTGGAACTATTAGAAAAGCATTTACCAAAACAGCACTTTTTCCCCCTTAATGTTTGGCTGAGGTAGACAAATATGGTTTTTAGGATCAATCGCAATTCTACGAAAATAAGGGACTTGAAGTACTTTCTAAATAAGCAATTGATAAGCATCTGCTATTTACTTGAAAGTGTTTCTACATGAAGTACTCCTAGACACACCGGTACTACTACCTAATGTCAAAGGACTAATGCTGAATGTTGAGTTCTGAAGTGAACTTTTTATTTGATATGATAAACAAGAGGGCAAAGGCCTCCGGTTGGTTACTTCTATTAACATTACATTGACATGTGATCCTTGTAATGTTTTTGAAGGTTTGAAGGCATGATGGTTCCAAGTCGAGGCCAAGCAGCATTACTCACATTCTGTACCTGCATCAGCTTGGCAAGTGTTGGCCTTGTTCTTACCATAACCTATCCGGATATTGGCAATAATTGGTTCTGGATCACCATCCTAAGTCCTTTAGCGTAAGTGCAAGCAGCCTGTGTTCTGTCAAGTGTCACAACTGTCACCAAATGAAAATTTAGCTTGAAGTACTAATGTTTTTTTGGATGGTATGCAGGGGAGCATATTACTGGAAGCGAGCTTCAAGGAAAGAGCAAATTAAAGTTAAAATGATAGTTGGAGAAGACGGGACTCTGTCCGAGATCCTTGTCCAAGGGGATGACCAGCAAGTTGAGCAAATGAGAAAGGAGCTTCAGCTAAGTGAAAAAGGGATGGTATATGTTAAGGGAATCTTTGAGAAATGACAAAGATTGATGAAAAGATTGTTCCAAATTTTTGTGTTGGCATCATAATAGAAGGTACAGCAAATTGAGCAGTCAAGGTTATTACACTTGTTCAGTATATGTTCTTAAGGGAGAGGGAATTACTTGAGAATTTTCATGTTTGTACTCTGCAGAAATTTTGAGATGCATCATGCTTATCATATTGACATAGCTTAAGCTTTTAGCTTTTAAAACCTGAAAATGTTTAGAATCTGTCCCCAAGGTTGTGGCTTGTTGGTATAAGATTTAAGATTTGGTTGTCAAGTCTTAGGTTTTAAATCCAGGGATACACTTCTTGTAAGAGCTTGGGGCAATCATGAGTTTTACTTACTCCGTTTAAGCCCAGATTGAGTAGTTTGACGGCAGGATTTCCAATGTTTCCAAAAAAAAGAATCTTATTAATTTATTTGTATTGTCCAAAAAATCCATGTGCTCATTTCCAAGTCTCTTGAATTTATCTACATGTTTTCCCAATAGGGAACTTTGTTTTACCACAACTATAATCTGTACTCAATTATGGGCAATTGCAAAGCTAGGATAATTGGGTTGACATAGTGGTGTACCACAATTTGAGGTATTAATATGGGATACGGCACTAATTTTTCAAATTTGGGATAATATAAGATAACACGATTAATAATCCTGTCGTATTGTGTCAATCAATTTATTGATTATATTGTATTTATGTTACACTATCTCAACATATTTATTTGTTTATAAACGAATAATATTAGTGTATTTGTATTAACGCGACATGAGTAATCATTTACGACCAAGTATTTGTTGGTTAAACGTGTAATCATATCAAGGTAATTGTATCAGTAATGTAATTGTGTTTGACACAGAAATTTGCCTCTTTATTAATCAGTTATGAGTTCAAGAATTTTGACATAATTATTAAACAAACCATGTTCTCATTTACTTAAACATGATATGACACGAACACAACACAATAGGATGAATTTTTACCGCTAACTACAAATGATATGGATAAGAATGATAAAGATGGTATAGTGCAAATCCACGGCAATACGTCTATGTTATGGAGAGAGAAAGAAAACAGATAATTTATCTGCACATAATATTTTCTATTCATTATTATTATTTTTTTTTTGAATCGTTAGAAATCCCGCCACCAAATCACCCCGGAAGATAAAACCCCCGGTTGTCCCAGACTCTTACAAGAAACGCACTATCTGGATTCGAACCCAGGACCTCAAGGTGAAATCCTGAGCCCTACACACCTCTTAGGCAGCTAAGTTAAAGTCGTCGTATCAATGTAACAACATCACCACACAAAAAATGAGATAAAAATATATGCATATGATGAGAGCATGAGAGCCCTCAGCATCATTATAAACTTAAAAAAGGTTCTAGCATTGCTAGAAAATAATAAAACGAAGAAAGTTTAGGTTCAATAACAATGTGTGTCAAAACGAGGCAATTTATTCTGAATTACAGTATTCCGACCCCAACGAAAGGGTGGCAAGACACAAAGATCTGCGTTTATCTTCGGCATTATCTGATAAAATAAAACAAAATAAATCGAGGTCTCAAATAACCATGATTCACTGGCATCGAACGTCACACTTATCAACCAATAAGCATCTTATTCTCATCCAAGAAGGCGTAAGTGGGTACCTCCAAATTGTATGGTGCTGGTCCCTTGCGAATCCTCCCAGAGATATCGTAATGAGAACCGTGACAGGGGCAAAACCATCCACCAAAATCACCAGCATTTGGCAAGGGAATGCAACCCAGATGTGTGCAGACCCCGATAACTACGAGCCACTCTGGGTTTTTAACCCTCTCTGCGTCAAGTTGAGGATCACGAAGTGTCCCGACATCAACACTGTTGGCAAGCTTGACATCCTCCTCAGTCCGACGTCTGATGAAAACAGGCTTTCCACGCCACTTAACAGTCACTGTGCTGCCCGGCTCAATGCTGGAGAGATCAACCTCAAGAGAGGCCATTGCAAGAACATCCTTACTTGCTGACATGCTCAGCACAAACTTAAGGATGAGAAGACGGATCACTGAAGCATACACAAACCTACCACCTGTCAGGACAAAGTAGGCAAATGCCCGCTTGCTGGGGTCACCTGGAGGATAACGTTCATGATTGTATTCATCATATACTATCTTAGAAGTGGGGTTCTTAACAGCTGCCACTGTCGCTGGAACACCTGGAACCATGCTGTCGTCATTTCTTGGTGTGAGTAACTCGGAAGAAAAACCTGCAACAGCATTCAGCAAGAGACATCTTCTCTGAAGATTCCAAACAATAATATAATATAACACATTACAAATGAAAAAAAAACATGGATTATACATAAAAGATAACAAGATTACAATGCATCACTAAACAATGGGTCAAGAAGTTGTATATTCATAAGTTTACATCCTTGGTGCTTTGAAGGGGGGATGAACAGTAAAAATTTGCAACTTCCAATATGTATCATAATTTGTAAAAATGATTTACACCATTAATGGAATCAAAAAGGTACTACTACTGCATTTTGACTATTTTTCTACACAACTTATGTAGTACCTGTTTCCATTTTCTCCCAAGAACATTCACCAAACATGGAAACAAATAGGGAACCCCAATACTTCAGTTAAGTCAACTATTCCATGAATCCATTTAGGGCAAATTACCACACAACATTCTTACCTACAATTAACCTCAAGCAAAGTGGAAAAGTCCTACAGAGCACCCTCAGTACAAAATCCACAGTTATCCAGAAAAAGGTATAAATGTACCATAAAATGATATAAAAAAAAAAACAGTGTTCGAAAACGAGCCGCATTTTCGCTAATCGGCCTAGTGTTGTCGCAATTACCACCTAATCGGCGGAGGTAATCGCGCGGCTGAGAAGTCGACGTGAAATCAGCGTCGATTTTGCCGCTACTCGGCCGCGTAGGGCCGCCACGCTCGGTGGCCTTGTTTTTTTTTTTTTGTTTAATCGCTCAAAACGGCGACGTTTTGGAGGCCTAACTAACCCCTGGGTTATATATATGTAAAAAATAATCTCTGCGCTCCACTCTCTTTCTTCTCTATCTCACTCACTCATTCGAACACTGCCTAAAGCTAAAGGTAAGCCTTTTTTTTTTGTCAACAAAAATCAAATATGATAATAATGATTAATTTATAGAAATAATTCTAACTAATTAACTACAACCCCTATTCTGTTAATTTGACCCAAAACCTAAATCTAATTACTCACTTTAATTTTAAATTTGAGTGTTTTTTTATTGTTAATAGTTAAAACTAATTAAATATTAGTAGTTACTTAATTAGTAAATAAATTTGATTAATGTTTTAAATTTTAGAGTTTATGATGATAGTGAAATAATAAATTGTTACTTGGACATATTAATTAGTTATTAGTATTTAGTAGTAATTACTAATTAATGGATTCATTCTTAGTAGGACAAGGCTTCTTCCGCGGCCTCTAATTCGGAGTGTAGTCCCTTTTTTAAACGAAACTCAAATGATGTTGGATGGGAGTATGAGGCTTTAGTGGATCCGAATAACTTGGATAAAGTTAAATGCAAGTTATGTTCAAAAACTTTTTCAGGAGGAGTTTACAGAATGAAAGAACATATTAGGCATTCATCGGGGATAATGTTCTAAAACGTGTTAGGAGCTAGTCGGGCGGCGACCCAGCGTCTAGGCGGGGCCTAGACAATTAGTCGGCAAACAGTTAAAACATAATATTTTCCAACATCATAAATAGTCCAAATCATATAAATTCAATGAAAATGTAATAAAATATAAAATACAAACTCAATCAATCATATCAAATATCAAAATCCCTGGTGAATCCATCAAACATCCTTTAATTAAGTACATAATTAAAGTTCCTTATCCTTAATCATCAGAATCAAAATCTTCTTCATCAAGCTCTGTATTCAGCATTCCTTACTCTTTTCCGAGGTGGTAACATTTCATCTGCCCTAAATGCTTCTCCAACCATCCTCCAATTAAGCCCCGAACCGGGCTCTACTTCTTCATCATCACCAGATTCACCACCCTCAACAATCTATCATTGTGCATAATACATCCAATTTCATATCCTTCTCCCTTTTGTGCTTGTTCTGCAACTTGACATTACAGGAAACAAATACTAGATTGTTTAATCGATTCACATCTAGTCTATTCTTTTTCTTCGTGTGAATCTACATAAATAATTTAAATAAATCAATTAATATTAATAATTTAAAAAAAATCAAATATTTAACTATGTTAAATATTTGCCCCCTCAAAAGTGCTCCAATTTCGTTCGCACCCAGATGAACTAGTGGTTAATGAAGGTATCATTTTTGCCATTTTTAGCAAGTTAGGTGCATGGTGTCCATATGTACGCCATCATGAAACTACAAACTAACATAAATAATTTAAATGAAATATATTAAATCTTATATAATATGCAATAATTCAAATGAATACTTTGTTTTTACCTGGATTAAAAACATCAATAGATACCCGACATGCTTTTGCTGCCACTTCTCTACCAAAAGCTTCATCTTTTGTCTTATACGAAACCAACTCCTCATTTATCACCTTATTTTGCATATCAATATCATTGGGAAAGAAAACATTCACAACCGTTAATACTCCATCCATTACATTCACATCATATTCAATGTTTGTATCCTTATAATAGTAGTAAAAATTTAATAGATAAACGACGCAATGCAATGGAGTATCAAGCCGACCTTCGATTTTGCTATCAATAATCTCCAAGATTGGTTGATAATTATTCTCAATATTGTTCAATGCCTCCTTTATCTCTTCTTTTGCATTCTTTAGCTCTCCATATACAAAACCCATGAATGGCTTTCTATCCCCATTAACTAGTCGAAGCACCCTTACCAAAGATGCAAATACCTTCAAACATTGAGTCACACCATTCCAAAAAGAAACACTCATCACCGTGGCAAATGCCGCTTTCCCTTTAGCTTGCTTAAACTATATGCACCCATCCTACTCTGTACTAGCAAACATGGTTCGCATACTTTCTTTTTTCTCCATCAAACTTTGTAAAGTAAAGAAAGCTGAGGCAAACCTAGCTACTCTCGGCCTCACTATGCCCCTCTGTTTTGTAAATGACCTCATCATGGACAAAGTCTTATGATAGCCATACACAAAAATGATGAAAGTTTTGGCACTACCAATGATTTTTTTGTACCTCGGTAATTTCTCAATACTTTCAAGCATGAGGTTTATGGTGTGAGTAGCACACGAACTCCAAAAAATGTTTGGCTTTGTATATGGAAAGATTGTTTAATCCCAAAAATTCTTTGCAAAACTTTTGTTAGTGTTTGATTGTATTTAGAATATGATTTTTGAGAATTAAAAAAATTATTTTGTCTCTACTAATAAAAATTCAAATTTTGGAATTTTGGGTAGAGGTAGAAATTTTTTTTTCATATCATTATTTTATTTCTTTCGTAACACAATTTAAAAAACTTATCCATCAAAAATATTTTAAAATTTTTAATAAAATCTATCATTGACAATCAAACATCTAAAAAATTTGTTTCAAAAGTTTTCCTTGAAAAATCTATATTTGAAGAGTAATACCAAACGGAGCCTAAAAGTGAAAGAATTTGAAATGTCTTTATAATTGTTTCAAAAACGTACGCTTAGTATATAATATAGGATGAAATAATATGTTGTTTCTTCACTGAGCGGCTCCAACTTACTTTACTTACCGACCTCCTTCCTTTCCTATGGTCACTCCCTTTGAGCCTTTGAGGTAAGCGTGAGATGTGAATATGCCGCTATTCTGGACATCATGCGCAAAGCAAAAATGCTTTGATATCATTGAAAAAGCAATTGCCATTGGCAAAAATGCTTCGATATCATGCGCGAGGCAATAATTTTTGGGATTTAACAATCTATCTTTTGGAATGGCGTGACTCAATGTTTGGAGGTGTTTGCACATTTGGTGAGAGTGTTTCGACTAGTTGATGGGGATAGAAAGTCATTCATGGGTTTTGCATATGGATAGCTTAAGAATGCAAAAGAAGATAAATGAGGTATTGAACAAGATTGAGAATAATTATCGGCTAATCTTGAAGATTATTGATAGCAAAAAAGAAGGTCGGCTTGATACTCCATTGCATTGCGTCGCTTATCTATTAAATCCTTACTACTATTATAAGGATACAAGCATTGAATATGATGTGAAGGTAATGGACGGGGTATTAATGATTGTGGAGACTTTCTTTCCCAATGACATTGATACGCAAAGTAAGGTGATAAATGGGGATTTGGCTTCGTATAAGACAAAAGATGAAGCTTTTGGTAGAGAAATGGCGGCAAAAGCATGTCGAGTGTTTTTAATCCAAGTAAAAACAAAGTATTCATTTGAATTATTTAGCATATTATATACGATTTAGTATATTTCATTTAAATTATTTATGTTAATTTGTAGTTTCATGGTAGCGTACATATGGACACCAAACACCTAACTTGCTAAAAATGGCAAAAAATATACATTCATTAACCATTAGTTCATCCGGGTGGGTGCGAACGAAATTGGAGCACCTTTGAGAGGGTAAATATTTAACATTAGTAAAATATTTGATTATTTTATTTTTTAAATTATTAATATTAATTAATTTATTTAAATTTTTTATGTAGATTCACACAGAGAAAAGAAATAGACTAGATGTGAATCGATTAAACAATCTAGTCATTGTTTCCTTTAATGCAAGTTTCAGAACAAGCATAAAAGGGAGAAGGATATGAAATTGAATGTATTACTCGCAAAAGATGCTAGTAATGCACAACGATGGATTGTTGAGGGTGGTGAATCTGGCGATGATGAAGAAGTAAAGCTCGGTTCAGGGCTTACTTGGAAGATGGTTGGAGAAGCAACTGGGGCAGATGAAATGTTACAACCTCGGAAAAGAGCTAGGAATACTACATATAGAGAACTTGATGAATAATATTTTGATTATGATGAAGAACCTAAGGATAATGAGTTTGAACCGGATGAAGAAGAATTAGAGGATGATTAGAAAAGATTTAGTAACTTTAACTTTGTTATATTAATTTTTTTTGTTGGATTTTGAGTTTGGCCTCATATTCTGGACTTAATTAAAGGATTTTTGATGGATTGACCAATGATTTTGATGTTTGATATGGTTGATTGAGTTTTGATTTTATATTTTATTATATTTTGATTGAATTTATATGATTTGGATTATTTATGATGTTGAAAAACATTAGGTTTTAACTGTTTGCAGACTAATTGCATAGGCCCCGGCGCTCCGCGTAGGCGCTGGGTCGCCGCCCGAATAGCGCCTAGCGCGTTTTAGAACAATGTAAAAAAAAATTAATTGATTATTGTTTCTGTAGATTATCATAGTGACATAGTGGTGCTTTTAAAAATTACTATCAAGCACACATTGTTTCAACCCTCAGTAATAAACACCTAGGCGTCCTTTAATGATGAAAAACATAAGAATCGGCATGGGTATTTATCAGAACATTAACTTTGGCTCCTCAATCAGCATCAGAAAAAGTTGTTTTAGACAACATATTGCTTGGATTTTCATTTTCCGTTGAAATTTTTTCTTTTAGAAAAAAAGGCTTTTACAAGTATTCATTTACTGCATTTATGCTGGTAGTTACTTTATTACTTAATTTATTGGCTTTAAAACAACACCATCAAAGACATAACCACCCGCAAATGAATTGAGGTTTGAAACTCATTAACAATATTCCTAACAGTTCTTCAATGTGAAATAAAATAAAATAAAAAATTTACTCTCTTGATAAACTTTTCCATTCAAAAATGGCTCTACATACTAACAACTCATACCTAAATACTATTCTCACAGTGAATAAAACAAAAATCAATAAATAATCTACTTTTATCTAAATATGTAGATCCAATTTCTTAAAAAAATTCACATTGGAAGCTAATAACAAGATAATCTCAAGCAACGCTACTAATACCATGATAAAAAAAAATTTAAAAATAACGAAAAAAATCATCAGCATCGCAAAATATTAAATTAATTAAAACTTTATACCCAGCAAGAAATATATTTGTAAAAAATCATAAAAGACGGCTGAAAAACCCTAACTGACCTCGGCAAGGAACATGAAACTGAGGTCCAAAATATCCGGAGCTATAGAAGCCGTTGGATCTAAAATCATCACCGGAGGAGGAGGATGAATCAGCGCCGTTGATTAGATTCCAAGACGAGGCGATAGGCCTCCGCGCCGTCGCCGCCGACGGTGAAGAGAGAGATAAAAGCCTTCTCCCCGCGACTCTCAACATCTTCAAAATCTTACTCCGATTATTTCTTCGAAATGGCGATTGCTGTTATATTGGTCTCTCGCTCCGCGAAATTTTGGGAATTTTGGAGAGAGGGAGAGAGAGAGATGGACGATAAAAAGGGAAATTGTGATTTTACAATCAGACGGTGATCAACTTGTTCAGCTAGTGTCTCTGATTTTGACACGTAAGCTTTGACCATAATCAAGATCTGGGCCCCACTTGCTTTCTCGAATTTCCTTGGACTAAGGACCCACAAGTCCGCTCCAGTTAAATTTGAATCGTTGGATTTTGATACGATGATTTAGATTTGGAGAGAGAAAATCGCTTTAAAATGAATATGTATTTTTTTAAAATGCTTCTAAAGTGAATATGTATTTGTAAAAATAGATCGATTCGATTCAATTTATTTTTTTAATCGAATCAAATATGAATTTGAGTTGATTGATTCGTTTAGAATTTGTTTTAATATTAGTTGTTGTTATTATATAAAAAATAATATTATCTAAATTTGATAAATCAGTTTCAATAAATCCATTCATTGCATATTTCATATATATACATTTGTAAAAAATTAATATAAATAAATTACGATAACTTATATCGTTAAAATATTGTCATGACTAAACAAATACTCATTTATTAAATAAATTAAATATGAATTTATCATATTTTGATTTTGTTAACAGACGAAAATCTCCACCATAGAACGAAATCGCCCTGAGACTAAAGAAAGAGCGAAGGGAAAAAGGGCGATGGACCAAAGGGCGATAAAGAGCGTGGGCGATCGGACCAGCGGTTAGGACGAAAGCCCATGATGCGGTTACGTTTAGGACGAGAACCCATGATACGGTTACTTCCACGATCATGGCAGTTGGACAGTTTTCCTCCACAACCAAGCAGTTGAACACGCAACTCAGCGGTTACAGGCACGATCCAGCAACTGCAAGAAGATACTGGAACCGCTTAAAACGGTTGACAAACCTTCACTATAAAAGCTTATCTATGCCAAGAGAGAAAAGCCCGATCAAATGAAGACTCAAATGAGCATATTTTTATTTTTCATTTCTTAGATTGTAATCTTAGGACTGTAACTTGTGTGCTTGCGCCCCTTGGAGGCTTATTCACTTAATCAAACACCCTTGCTGGGACTTTGTCTCAGGAGGTTTGAACCTTACACGCTCTTTCTCTTCACGCATAAAAATTGCGCAAACAGTTTTTGGCGACCACAGTGGGAGAATTGGTGTAAAGAGTGGAGATGCCTCCGAAAAGAAACGCTCAAACTGGCTCAACTGCGGAGGAAGGAGGACTGGAGCAAACCAACCAGCCCAACGTTCCAGCCATAGTGGGTCAATTCGAGGGTCTGGCAGATGCTAATCGGTACGAATCTATGAGAGAACTCAGCCCTAACGCGGTGCGCGCGTTGTTCGGTGAATTCACACAGGATGTTGTCGAACAGGTTAGGCTTCAAAATGCGCATGTCATAGATAAATTCGTATCAACTACCAATTCGCATTATGAAAACATGGCTAAACATCTAAGCTCGATGAATGAATTAATGGCCAAATGTGTAAACGGCGGGACGGCGCTGCCGTGGACTACGCCCCTCCCTGCGGCGAACAGTCAGGAGGCTGGTCCTAGTAATGTTCCTCCACAGGGGACCAACATCCCTACGGTTCTCAGGGGAGGAAAAAGTCCTGGAGGCAATGGCCCACAATTAGGGCCGAATATACACCAAGGGCCAAATATGGCACAAAATGAAGTGGTGTTGCCTCAGGGGGTCCAGGTTTCTCAGGGGCAGAATCATGATTATGTCCCACTTTTAAGAGGACCGCAGCCACCGCCCATAGCTATGCCATTTAATGGCAATGATATGCTAAGGGAGCAAATGACCGAGATCCTTCAAAACCAATTTGGTCTAGGCATACGGCCAATTCGGCCAAGATATCGGAAGCCGTATCCTGATTGGGTCGATGTGGCCTATCCATGGCCTAGAAACTACAAGATACCAGATTTTTCCCTCTTTACGGGGTCTGGGGAAGTTTCTACCATGGAACACGTAGGACGATTTACCCTCCAGTGTGGGGAAGTCAATGATTTCCACAAACTGAGATTATTTCACGGATCACTGTCAGGGTGGCTTTCTCCTGGTATGTCAGTCTACCGGCCAATTCGGTAGAAAGTTGGCAGCAGATGGAGCAACTGTTTCATGCGCAATTTTTTAAGGCTGAATCTGAAGTGGCCTTAGCCGATTTGGCAAACCTAAGACAATTGCCAGGAGAGGGCCGAGACATTTTTACAACGGTTTAAGGTAGCCCGAGGCCGATGTTACGTGCCTTTGCCCGAAAAAGAATTTGTGAGGATCGCTCAAGGTTGCTTAAATCTCGATCTAAAAAAGAAGTTTCAGGATCGCGAGTTTTGGGACCTTCCCCAACTCACCACTAGTGTGGTGCGTTATGAGCGATTATTACGAGAAGATGAGCAAATGAAGAATTCGAGCAAAGGACATATTATAGGAATATCGACTATGAAATGGGTGAAGTAAACACCGAGTCGGCTGATTTATGTTTGGCCGAATTGGTTAAAGGGAAACCTTACGTTTGTAAGACGTGGGCGGAACCCCAAGCGAGTGAAAAGAATGATAAAAAGAGCAGGAACTTCTCCTTTGATATTACTAAAGTCGATGCTATATTTGACCAGTTGTATAAGGACAAGCAAATTAGCTTGAGCGACAGACATACGTTGCCAACAGCCGAGCAAATCGGTAGTAAAAGATATTGTAAGTGGCACAATGCATGGTCTCATACAACTAATAATTGCCTTGTTTTTCGTAATGTCTTACAGGATGCCATAGAATCCGGACGAATTACGTTCGAGAAAAAGATGGCAGTGGACAGCGACCCGTTTCCAAAATCGGTGGGGTTGAACATGATCAATCCAGACCTTGCCAAGATGAACCTGCCGAAAGTCAAATTAGTGCTAGACGAAGGACAGCACCGTCATCGTCCAAGCGCTCTGGAAAGGATTAAGGTACCTTCAGAGCAAGGAGACCAGCAGAACATTTGTATTCGATGCAAGAACGACATGGAATGGATGAAAGAGTTAGAAGACACTTGCGAAAGGCCTGCAAAGAGAAAGCCATCATCATGGCAGCCCCGGACCTTCGCCCCAAGGTTCTATGGGGAGAATTCAAATTTCGTCCAGAATGTAAGGACGTTCAGGCCGAAGATTAATCGGCCCAATGTTTGGCATTCGTACCAAAAGCCACACTCGGGCCAGCGGCCAGGCAGGAACTATCCCCCTGTAGACGAAATGACAAGGACGCAGTTGAGGCGGCACCAAAGGAATTATGGCCGTTTGATGCGTCGACAAGGTGAAACGAAGGCCACCACAGGCCGTAGCCCTCGCACCACAGAGAAAACAGAAGTAAATAAAAAAAGGGTGACGACAAAGAAGGAACGGTGATAAGTTGCGACGAACGCACTAAATTCGGCAGACGGAAACAGGACGAAACAGACGATGAAGAGCCGCCTATCGTCATTCAGTTCGGCAGTATGCCGCCAGTGGTGGCTAATCATTACCTATTGCCTGGGAAATTCAGGAGAGATAACAATTGGGAAGTTGGAACAAGCGAGGACGTTTATGAGGGTGACGAAACTGAATTTGCAGCGCTCTCAATCACAGACAGGGAAGCTGAAGATGAGGAGATGACCGATGTAGAAGAAGAAATAGACATCAAGACCGAATCAAGGAGAATGGGAATTTCACAGAATCGGCTTCTCAGAGAATTATATGAAGCCGGTAATCCTGCAGTCGGGACATTGGGAGAAGATTTGGGACGATATTCGTTCCTTGTTTTGTATGGGACGCCTAAGGTAAAACGGACTCTCACCAGAGCCGAGAAGCGGAGATTGACTGTCAATCATGTCTCCCAGGATTCACCAGCCACGTTGCCACCTCTCAGATGGGACATGGAAGAGGAGCCGCCGCAAGTTGAGAGCGATCAAGCAATGGAAATAGGTTCATCAGGGAGAGTGTTTTTCCCGAAGCCACCAACACAAATGACGAAGCACCTGCGGCCGTTGTATGTAAAGGCAAAGGCTAACGGGATACCTGTCACCAAAGTACTAATTGATAACGGAGCGGCCATTAATGCAATACCAGTTAGGATGTTAGGACGTTTGGCAAAGTCCGAAGAAGACCTTCTCCCTACGGAAGTGGTGCTTACCGGCTTTAATGGAGGGGCGACGACAGCAAAATGAGTTATTCCATTGGACCTGCAAGTGGGAAGTACTACGAAGACAATGGTATTTTTTTGTCATAGATGGATGAAGCGGCCATTAATGCATCCCTTCATCTCTTCATCAATGCCTGGTTTTCTGGAACCAAATGGACGAAGTAGAGATAGTGCATGCCGACAATAAGCCTTTCGCTGCAGAGACACTCGGCCGAGTACTTCATGTACGAAGGGAACTATGGGCCGACCAGAGTTTTGAATAAAGGGGAAAGCCCGACCATTGTGGCACAGAATGACGAGCCTTACCCCGCTGGGTTGCTGGACGATTTGTTCGCACAGACGAGACCAACCACAGTGGTCTTTGGGAACCAACACACAGCGGTTCGAATGAAGTACGGCCAGAATAAGGAGCAAGCCGCTCTTGCGGCCTCCAAGGCCAATTTATTGGCCTATGTGATGGAGCGAAGAAATGAGGACGAAGCACAGGCCGCTATTTCGGCCTTAAGAGGCAAATTGCTGGCACACCAGACGGAGGACAAAATAAAAGAACTATGTGGAGTGGACTACTTGATGGAAGGAGGAGAATCAAAGGAAGAAGAGTTCGCCCTGAATGGACGACGCAAGACAAACATCTCAAGAGGACAAGATGCTTTGGACGAGGTAAATCTGGGGAATGAGCACGATAGGCGCATAACTTACGTCAGCAAGGAATTGGAGCCCCAGGTACGTGAAAAGTTAGTTAGTTTGTTGTTGCAAAGATACAAAGATTGTTTTGCATGGGACTACAATGAGATGCTGGTTAGATAGGACGTTGGTAGAGCATAGGCTGCCAATCATGCCAAGCCATAGGCCTCACAGGCAGCCTCCCCGGAGGTTTGCGCCTAATGTCATGCCTGATATTAAGAAAGAAGTTGAACGACTGTTAGAGGCAAAATTCATTAGGACGACCAGATATGTGGAATGGTTGTCAAATATTGTCCCAGTTAGAAAAAAGAATGGAAAGATAAGGATCTGTATAGATTTCAGAAATTTAAACCTGGCAACACCAAAGGATCAATACCCAATGCCGACAGTAGATTCCCTAGTGGATTCCACGGCGGGGTATCAAGTATACTCGTTTATGGATGGGTATGCGGGCTATAATCAGATTTACATCGCCGAAGATGATGTACACAAGACGGCCTTTAGATGCCCAGGCTCTCTAGGGTGTTATGAATGGGCGGTCATGCCATTCGGCCTGAAAAATGCTGGTGCCACTTATCAGCGGGCCATGAACTTGATCTTTCATGACATGATTGGCGAATTCGTAGAAGTCTATGTGGACGATATAGTGGCTAAATCCGTGACTATAGACGAACATTTTGGCCATTTAGCAACGGCCTTCGAACGAATGAGAAAGTTCAAACTAAGAATGAACCCTGCCAAATGTGCTTTCGGGGTGTGCGCAGGAAATTTCCTAGGGTTTCTAGTGCACCAACGGGGAATTGAGATCGACACCAATAAGTCTCAGGCGATCACCGAAGCTATGCCACCCCGAAATAAAAAAGAGTTGCAGAGGTTTTTAGGGCAAATTAACTTCTTAAGGCGATTCATCTCCAACTGTGCAGGGAAAACAAAAGTGTTCTCCTCCTTATTAAAGCTAAAAGGCGAGGACGAATTCGTCTGGACCGAGGAACATCAACAAGCATTTGACAGCCTGAAGAAGTACTTGTCACAGCCGCCGGGTGATGGTACCTCCAGTGCCAGGAAAGCCAATAAAGTTGTACATAGCGGCTGAAGAGCAGTCCATAGCTGGGATGATCGCGCAAGATGACGACATGAACATTGAGAGAGCCATTTACTATATTAGCAGACAATTGCTGAATTATGAATGTAACTATTCTCCCATGGAGAAATTATGTTTGGCTTTGTACTTCACATGTACTAAATTACGAGCCTACCTTAGGCCGAATATAGTGTACTTGATTACAAGAATTAATATAATAAAGTACATGTTTTCTCGTCCCATCTTGCATCAAAGAGTCGGTTTTTGGTCACTATCACTTTCAGAATTTGATATACGGCATGAACCCCAAAAGGCCGTTAAAAATCAAGCCTTGGCCGATTTTTTGGCCGACCATCCATGTCTGAGCACGATAAAGAAATAGAAATGGATCTGGACGAATGCAGTATGAAACCATGGACGATGTATTTCGACGGATCCAGCACAATGAAGAGAGCTGGAATAAGATTAGTCCTGGTCAGCCCGTTGGGAGAATCTTTCCGATTCTTAGTCAAGTTGACCGAATACTGCACTAATAACCAGGCCGAATACGAAGCCTTGATACTTGGGCTAGAGATGCTCCTCAATATGGGAGTAACCCATGCGTCCATCAAAGGAGATTCGCAGCTGGTAATTCAACAAGTGATAGGAGCTTTCAAATGTCAAAGCCCATCAGTAATGGCATTATTAGACGTGGCCAAAGAATTAGTAGAACGATTTGATCACGCTGAATTGGAGTACATTCCGAGGGCGAAGAACGAATTGGCCAATAGCTTAGCCCAAGCAGCCTCCGGATATAAACAGACAAACATAGGTAGGGTATACATGAGCGAAGAGGTTGAGCCAGTCCTCATGAGGCGAGCTAAAGATACGGACGCCATGGTTATCGAAGCCGAAAAAAGGGACGATTGGAGAAACGAAATCAAGACATTCCTAAAGCAGCCCGAAGCAGGGAAGGATCAAAAGCTAAAACTTAAAGCTTTGAACTATATAGTATCAGGAGATGTGCTATATAAGAAACGACAAGATGGGTTGTTGTTGAAATGTGTAGGGCCATCCGAATCCAAAACTATCATGGCCGAAGTGCATGAAGGCATTTGTGGGGCTCACCAAGCCGGGGTAAAGATGAGATGGTTGATTGTACGAAGCGGCTATTATTGGCCAAAGATGGGAGAATCGTGCACCTCATATGCCAAAGGATGCATTGCTTGTCAGAAGCACGGACCTATTCAGAGGGCTCCAGCAACTGAGATGGTCCCAGTCATTAAACCATGGCCGTTTATGGGATGGGCGATAGACTTGATAGGGAAGATTTATCCTGCATCGAGTAAGAGGCATACTTTCATCGTCGTTGCCACCGACTTCTTCACTAAATGGGTGGAAGCCATCCCAGTTGTAGAAATCTCCCAAGAGCAGATCATCAAGTTCATAAAGGAACATATAATTCACCGATTTGGTATACCACAGACAATAATGGTAGATCATGGTACTTCATTAAACGGTGAAAAGGTAAAAGACTTCCTGGGCGAATACGGAGTCCGATTAGTGAACACTACCCCTACTACCCTCAGTCAAATGGTCAAGCAGAATCGACCAACAAGACCCTTAAAGGATTGATTCGGAAAATGGTGACAGACAATGCCAGACGGTGGGATGAATATTTGAGTCAAGCTTTATGGGCCTATAGAACGTCGCCGCGAACAAGTACTTCGGTGACGCCGTTCCAATTAGTGTATGGTCAAGAGGCTGTGCTTCCAGTAGAAATGAATATTGAGTCTACCAGGGTGATGCTGCAAGACAAACTGACACGGGAAGACTACGACGAGGCAATGATCCAGAACTTGTTGGAATTGGACGACATCAGATGTGATGCGCTAAATCGTCTAGAAGCACAAAAGAAAAGGATAGCCAAGGAATACAACCTCAGAGTAATGGCTAAATCGTTCAGGGAGGGCGAATTAGTGTGGAAGACTGTGTTGCCACTTGGTTCTAAGGACCCAGCGTATGGCAAATGGTCGCCCAATTGGGAAGGCCCATTCATGGTAAAAAACGTGTTGCCAAATGGAGCCTATCATCTACAAGACTTAAACGGAAGAGTGCATACAAGAGCAATAAACGGCAAATACTTAAAGAAATATGTGCCCTCATTATGGGAGCACGAAAACAAAATGCACTGAAACAATAACAAGTTCTCATTAAACATGGACGAAAACGTCCTAAGAATACAAGGATAGACGATATAACGTCTTACAAAATATTAATTTTGGCCCGAAGATCGCCGAAAGTCCCCAGGCAACCCCTTAATGGCCGAAAGCGTCTCCCTCCTCAGACGCCATTCGTCCTGTATTCCCATACCCACTGCGTCTAAGTCGGCCAGGCTTTTCTCAAAATTGATGCGGGCCAACCCCTCATACTCTGCCATGGACTTGTCCATCTCCTCTACTTGAGTAACGAGGGTCCTCCTCTTAGCCTCCTTCCTCATGCGGCTTTCCTCAAGAAGACGCTGAATCTCTTTTAGTTGTCGCTCCAGGTCCAGGAAGACCGATTCTTCGGTCACCATTTCTTCTGTTGTCTCCCTCAGGGCCTGATGTCGTGCCTCGAGAGAATCACGAAGCGTTTCTTTCCTCATCACAGAAGAGCGAAGCCCGATCTTCTGGCTGTGCACATTGCGATACCGAGAGAGAAGGTTTGCTATGCCATTTTGCATCTCTTGGAGGAAAAGCCGATCATCAACAGATATTGGCAAGGTAGGGAGGGCCAATATCCGGCTCAACTCGGAGGAGCTTTTGTCCAATTGAAGGACGTTCTCCGCCGCGCGGCTTGATTAATTTCTAGCAGCAAAGGAAGCATATTGGCCAAGAACCTCCTGAAGGACCTCCATGTCTGTGCTGGTGCCGACCAAAGGCGAAGGAGGCCGAAAAGAAGCAGAGGACAGTCGTCCAAAGCGATCCAAAATGTCCTGGATTGTTTGCAGCAATGGGTCGGATACCTGTACACAAAGAGAAATTAGCAAGTATAAGCCAGGGTAAAGACGAACTAGAGAAAAGAAAAGACTTACCACCCAGAACCAGAACCAGATGGCTGACCCACCAGTGCCTCGAATGCTTCAGCCGCGGGCTGCGCTAGCTCTTGTTGAAATGAAGGCCCTGGGGATGATGGATGCTGGGGGACAAGAGTCGACTGTGGTGCGGCCTGAGGAGAAGACGGCCGAGCAGGAGAACTCATTGGCAAAATGGGAGACTCAGCCCGATGGGGCAACGGCTGCTCAGGAGCGGCCAGTACTTGGACTGTCTGAGCAGGAGCTGCGGAAGAAACAACCATGAGAGCCAAAGATGACGGCCGCTCAGGCTCAAGAAACTCCACTTGAGGAGGAGAAGGCAGAGGAGCCGAAGACGACGGTTGTGCTAAGACCAAAGCCTGATGCGCAGAAGTGCTGGGAGATACCGCTTCTGGCATCGAATGTTGTGGCGCAGTAGTCGGCCGAACATCTGCAAGAGAATCGGAGTCGGACGAATCAGAAATATAAATGATTTCATCTCCTTCGTAAATGCGACGAAGTACGTCGTCTTTATACATAGACCGAGCCTCCTCTAATGACTCCAATTCGGCCAAACTATAGAGGCCGTCCACGTCCCTATAACTCCCTCTAAGTCCTGAGGCAGACATCCTGCATACTAAAGGGTAGAATTGCCTAAGGTAATGCCACAGAGCCCCAGTCGGCCAGATAGGCTCTGGCACTTCAGCCTCATCATCCGGATCCTGCACGATTGGTACAGAACCGTCCGAAGAGAAGCGCTCAAATGGGAAATGATCACCAGGAATCTCCTCAACTCTTAGACGCGAACGGCCAGACTCAACAGATGGCTCCGTACCTTGGGGGTCGGCTCCAATTGCACCTCCCTCTCCTGGGAATTGCGCCATGACGGGACCTTCGGCAGCGTCATCCTCGTCAGAGGGAAATTGAACAACCGGCATCCCTGCAGGTCCCGCTCCCTCGCTTCCGCCCACAGGAGCTTCGGCTTCCGGAATTTGCGCCGTTTCAGGAACTGCTGAAGGCGGATCAATCTTGAGAGCCTGCACCAAAATGCACAGTCATGGTATCAGTGTACCTCAAACCTGTATGAATGCAAAAGAAAGCAGGTCTCAAGCTCATACCTTAGAGCGACGGACGAGCGGAACGTCCGAATTAGAACTCTGGCTGGGAGAAGGCTGCTTCCTTTTAGCAAGCTTTATGCTCTTGGGCTTAGACGCTTCGGCTGCCTACTTCGACCCCGACGGCTCAGGAGATTTGGGGGACAAAGGAATAAAAGAAAACACCCTCGCGGGAGGCAAAGAAAAATATCGTTCATGGGTCGATGGCCAGAAACGGTCAAAGTAAGGATGAACGGATGTACAAAGAGCGAAAGGAGATATGACAAAAGAAGACAGCAAAGAGCGAGTCTCCACCAAGGAGTCCTCAACTTCAGAAATAGAAAAGACCTTAAAACGGTCTGACGACGCAGAATACGAATGAAAGAAGGCAAGAGGCCACCCTTGGACGAGGCCAAATTGACGGGCGACGAAGTTGGGCGAATATGCCTCCACTCCAGCCTTGCCATTGGCCCCAGTCAAGATGTCATGAACCAGGTCGCGGCTGCATAAAAACTTGCGCCATATGCGAAGACATGATTCATCCTCTTCCGAAAGAGGAAGGTCATGGACGAAAGACGGACTGTTCGACACAGTAAAAGGGAAAAAAGAAGGAACCCGAGGAAGAGTATAAAAATAATCAAAGGTAGCACGAGGAAGGAAAGAAGACGGCCTAAGCTGAGCGAAGAGAAGGCCGGCACAAGAGTAAGGGAGTCGAATCAATTGTACCAAAAATAGGAAAGTAAGCTCTCAACCAAAGTTGGACGATCCACAAGGGACCAGAAGCAATGGGTGATGACCCCGACCGAAGTTGCTTTTGGAGGACAGCCAACCCCCGATACATGGCGGCAAGAAGAAAAGAGGCCAAGTCTAAATGACGGCCATGGGCGAGATCAGAAGAAATGGGGAGGTAGCCCACCACAGGCTTTTGGCTGGGTGTACAAACGATATATTTGCACAGCCAGTAATGAAGGAAGGTTGTACGTTCTAGCATTGAAACCGTACCAGCCGTTTTCGAATATGTACGAAGAAGAGAAGAATAGACGAAAAAGGAAGGACCCATTGAAGGAGGGGGAAAACGAAAGTTTGTGGAGGCCGAAATGGTCGCTCCGAGAGGGGTCAGACCAGTAAGCGCACCAACATCACGAAGGGTGATAGTAAAGGGCCCGACCGGGAAAATGAATACATTGTACTCGGAAGACCAAAAGAGTAAGGAAATGGGAAACAAGTGCGATCAAAAGCTGGCAGGGACAAGGAAAGCTCAATGAGAGGAAGAAGATGGTGTTTGTCTAAAAAGGCACGGGTATCCGCATGTAACAACATACGTTGATACCAGGCTTCGAAAGCTGTATCGGGTTGGGCCAGGTGCGAATTGGACTGGACTGAGCAAGGACAGAAATGTTGAGTGGTTCAGAAAAACGGAGGGCTAGAAGAAGAGGGAAATTGCTGAGCCAACGGGGCCGTTGCGATAGCGTTATCGTCAATGAAGATGGGGCCAAGAGCGCATTGACCGAAATCCTCATCGAGAGTGTGAAGACCAAACACGCCCACAGAAGAATCTTCCAATGCCAACTTATAATCAGCGAAAGTTGAGTCGTTAGTTTTGGGAAAAGAGGAAGAAGAAGCCATTGATGACAAAAGATCAAGAAAGCAGAACAAGCGAGTTTGCAGAAAAGTTAAGGGTATAGCGAGAGACAGAGGGGATGAAGCCTTATGAACAGACGAAGGGTTTAACCTGGGACAGCTGTCGCAACATGAATCGTCGAGGAGTAAGAGCAGCGGGAAAACAGAAAAGGATAGAAAGTTGCCCTAGACAGGTGTTCGAATGCAACTCGCTGCACAAGTGACGTGCGACGGAAGGAAACACGGAAGTGACATAAAAACGGCTCTTAAATGGGCCTCATGATGAAGCGTGTTGGAAAGGGCCGCACATTTATTGCAGATATGATGGGTTTGCGTAGAACTCTAAAGGACGGCCCGACAAACTATAGGGCGAAGAATCTAACCCCGAATCTACTTCGCTCGACCTCGCTACTTCGGCCTCCAACAGATCGGCCGAGCCTCAGAATCTTACATCGGTCTTCAGAATCGGCCAAGAACATGTGTCAACACTACACTTTCCAAAGACGTCGTCCAAGCCTTCTCCATTATTAACGCAAAGACTGATATGACAAGACCATCAGGCCACGGGTTTACTCTGACAGAGGACCAGACTTTGGGCAGGGAGCCCCTCCAATCGATCAGACAGCACGTGAAAAAACCCTTCACGTGACAACAGTACCAAGGTCTCTTCACCACCTATTTAAAGGACAACCTTACTAACCAGACTCTCCATAGTCAAACAGAGTCCCGAAAATGAGAAGGAAAAGATCAGAAGAGGCAGAGCAGAGTTGGGAAAAGGAAAAGCTCTGCATGAAACGTAGGCCACCAGAGATGGAGCTTCTCTTTAGTAAGGTGTGAAATGGAATGTAAGAAGACTCGCTAACGGCCATCCACACGGCGTAAGGTGTGAAATGAAATGTAAGGTTGTGGATGGGCTGCGTCTGTTAGCGATAAATTGTCCGGGTCCTCTGTGTGGAAGGTACTGCACCTCCCGAGTTGCGAATGGGTTAAGCTCGTTAACAACAGCTTGTCTGAGCTTCTCTACGCGGAGCATGCTGCTTACCTGGGACCTCAGATTCTATAGACTGGGGATTGGCCGAATGAAGGGCCGGCCGAAGGCGGAAACGGGTGATCATATAAGTTTCCATCACTCCAATACATACGCCGTTTCGCCTTCTCCGACCGAAATTCGCTCCTCAGATTCTCTGGACTGAGGGATTAGCTGAATGATGGGCCGGTCGATCAAAACAGGCTAGCTGAGGACGAAAGGGAACGTCCGGTTGGCGTAGTGGTCTCCCTTGAAACGAGGAAAGAACGAACCGGGATGGAAACTAAAAAATTCACCTCGATCTTCACGTCCAGTGCCATCAAGGTAAATTTGGGGGACAATTGTTAACAGACGAAAATCTCCACCATATAACGAAATCGCCCTGAGACTAAAGAAAGAGCGAAGGAAAATGGCGATGGACCAAAGGGCGATAAAGAGCATGGGGCGATCGGACCAGCGGTTAGGACGAAAGCCCATGATGCGGTTACGTTTAGGACGAGAACCCTTGATACGGTTATTTCCACGATCATGGCAGTTAGACAGCTTTCCTCCACAACCAAGCAGTTGAAACACACAACTCAGCGGTTACAGGCACGATCCAGCAACTGCAAGAAGATACCGGAACCGCTTAAAATGGTTAACAAACTTCACTATAAAAGCTTATCTATGCCAAGAGAGAAAGCCTGATCAAATGAAAACTCAAATGAGCATATTTTTATTTTTCATTTATTATATTGTAATCTTAGGACTGTAACTTGTGTGTTTGTGCCCCTTGGAGGCTTATTCACTTAATCAAACACCCATTGCTGGGACTTTGTCTCAGGAGGTTTGAACCTTACACGCTCTTCCTTCTTCACGCATAAAAATTACGCAAACAGATTTAATTTATTTAATATTCTACATAAATTCGATTCCTTAATTTATTGTGGGAGTATGCCTGAACGAATCTAGTGTCGTTCGGGAAAAATTATATTATGTTTCAGGTTGTGTGACCCAACTCTGTGAGAGAGATGACATATACACCAGAAACATGATATACTATCTCGGAGGTATGACTTTCTTATAATGGAAATTATTAATACAAGTCTGTAATGTGGTTGGGGGATTTGATAGGCCTCATTTGGGAGACAATGGAGCACAAACCCAATGGGTTTGGGCTGCTACTTGTTGGATCGCTTCATCACATATAATAGTGAGAAGTTTATCTTCTAAATCATTGATCACTTTGTTTATTTTCTTAAATTAATACGGTCATGACCAGAGCCGTATTAGCTCAGCGGTAGAGCGCATGGATTTTAACCATGTGGTCGTGGGTTCGATCCCCACAGACGGTGTTTTTAATAAATATAGATTAAGGGTATTCACGGATCGGGTCGGGAATTGATAATAAATAATTTTGAAAGGTTTGTAGTAAAACTACCTTATGATATATTAACTAGGGGTGTTTATATGGTCGCGGGACCCGGTCGGGTTTATAAAAAAAAAATGAAATTTTCGAGTCACCTTCAACCCGACCCGAATATATAAGGATTACATCGGGTTGACCCGATCCGATGTAAATCATATATATTAAAAAAAAAAATTTAGGGCATTCTTTCATTCAGCATTTCAGCCACACAGACACAAAAACAAAATCACCCTAATCCTTCTCTTCTCATTCTCGCCGGCGACGTCTCTTCTCTTACCCTGCTTGAGTTTCTTCAGATCTGTAAATATGTTCAAGTGTTGTTTGGCATATTTTCAAATTTTCAGATTTGCAAGTTTGTATTTTGTAAGATGATGAACTGTTGAAGTGTTTGGTTTGTAAATGGCAAGTTTGGAATGTTTGAAAGTTGAAGTTTTTGGAAGTTGAACTGAATGATAATATTTTGTAGTTTAATTTATTAAATTTTTGTTGTACAAATAAAAAATAAATTACAAACTACAAAGTCTACAAACCATAAAAACAGATACATCAATGAAAAGAAAAAAAAAGACTATGCAGTCAGGTCAGGCACACTGGCACAGGCGCACAGCAATGGGAAAAAAAGAAAAAATTAAATGCCAAATGCCCCTGCCAAGAATCGAACTAATCACCTATTGGAAACCAATAAAACGCATAGCGATCTCAGCTACACACTTGCTTTCTTAAAATTATATCATTAAAAATATATATTATATTTCATTGATTTTTTTATATTGAACCGACCCGACCCGCAGTTTTTTTGACCCGACCCGTTCTGACCCGACCCGCGCGGGTCATCTAATAAATTTTCGTGTTTCGGGTCGATCGACCCGATCGGGTCATTCAAAAAATAAAAAACCCGACCCGACCCGTGAACACCCCTTATATTAACTAAAAAAATGGAAAAATCTTCAAAATCGGGTCGGGTCAAACCCGTATTTTTAATTGAACCGTTACCCGATTCAATTTTGTGGGTTTGATCAGGTCTGACCCGAAATAATAATTATTTTTTATACAAATTCAATCCGATCGGGTTGCGTCGGGTCGCATATTGACCCGACCTTATGAACACCCATAATATTATTTTGAGACCAAGTCTCTTGCTATCTTATTTAAAATTTAACTACCCATTAACCTTATCCTCCCTACCTTTTTGTTACCCACTAGCACACTAACATGATAACTACTTCTAACATGACACTACCTCATTTACTATATAAATTGGAACTACTCTAAGATTTATCCCTTTTGTGTGTGTGGTTGTTGTGAATCATTAGAGAGTAAGCCATACAAAACTTCCAGAGATTAGTGAGCAGTCAGAGAGAGGGAGTTGAACCAGTAGAGAGAGAAAACACATAAGAGAGATAAAGTGTGGGCAGGAGAGAGAAGGATCGTTCGTCATCTTCCGTTCACTTTTTCCAGCGAGTGACCACTCCAGGAGAATCCCCTCGCCGAGACGAAGTCAACGCCGCTGGTCCAATCGCCAAACTCCTCATCACGCGCCCCACGCGCCACCGTGCGTGAACGACACCTCCAGGACCAAAATCTTCCCATTGTCGAGATACGCGGGTTAGACACCTCATTTGCCCAATTTGAACCTTCGGTTGTCGTAAAACGAGCCAAAAACGAGGGTTAACGCCGTTCGATTATTCGTCGGTGACCACCAAGAATCTGCCATTACTGTTGGGGTTGGTGCTCACAGCGCCAATTCCCGGTTGTATTTCTTTATGAATACTTCTGTAAACTATTATTATTTTGAATAATTTATGCAGTTTCTATAATATAATGTATCTTTTAATATGGTAAATACGTAATGACCTTCGAATGACTAGTGATGGTACAGTTGCAAAAGCGTCGAAACTGACATTGAGTTGTATCATGACATTGTCATTCTCAGACAGTTCCTGGTCAAAGTTTACACTACTTGGTCAATATAGTAAACCCGTTGAGACCGGTACATGTCGTATATTGGAATATATGATTCCATGGTTTCTCAATGAACCATAAGTCTTGGAGACTAGTATAGACGTGTAGGTGTTTATAGCGGATAAACACTGAACGACTCACCGAAGATTCTTAATGGATGGTACACCAACGTCAATAAGAATCTTGTCGGGTTGAGTAGCACTTGTGATTCTTAGACTTTAGATGCCACTGTGGGCACATGAGACATCTTCTACACTTAGATGGCAGTCACGTCACCGATCTATTAAGATCAGACCTTCGTTTGTTCGTTGGGTGTAGATAGATCCTCAGGGTGTCCTGTGCGTATCAAGATAGGATCCGTCAGTTCTGTGTATCAGAGCATAGGTAGTCCATATTATTAGCAATCAGATAAAACCATGGGCCCGTGGTACAGTTTAGAAGCCAGTTCTAAACATTCTTTTTGAGATTGCTAATAGAATAGTCGACTGGATAATCCCTATAGAGATTTGACGTTTACATCTATATCTCTGGGATATATCCGGATACCTGTGACGGAGGAATTATACATTTGCCATGACCTCGACCTGTATGATTCAGCGAGTTTATCTGTGGTCGTCATAATTTACGAGTGGATAAATTATGGACACGAAATTAGATTTCGTGACGGATATGCCTGAATCTAGAGAGTCTCACTAATGAAATATACTCGTAGAGCACTAGGGTAACTTATATAAATAATATTGATTATTTATAAAGTCGTTTAAAGGTTAAACGTAAAATACATGTGATGAGACCCGATAGTCATTTCCTTAATTTTTGTGTATTTGCATTTAATACTTGATTAATTCAAATACACATTAATTAATTGTCAAAATGAGATTTTTGACTAATATCATAAATGAAATATGTATTTATTATTTAATGTAAATATTATACATATATTTAATATATTTGTATTTAATTAATTAATTGATTATTTAATTATTAAATGATTAAATTAATTAAAGTATAGATATTTTAAAGTTATGATATTTATTTTAATTGCTAAGTTGAAATTGTTGACTTGGTTGAAAATATCATTAAAGTGTAATGATCATTTAATCAAGTTGCAAGTTGAAATTGAAATGAAATTAAAACAAAATTTCTTGTTAAATTCCTTTGGCATTTTCGGCCAAGGCCATTTTGTAACAAGTATATATTATTTTGTTTCATTTAGAGTTTAATAACCTTTTCACACTTTACCTAAAACTCCATTGAAAGAAGACATAGAAGCTTGAGAGAAAGAAAAGCAAAAACAAGGAAAAGCTTGGAATTTAGTAAGTATTTCCAACTTGCCATTAGAGAGAAAAATGTTCCTCTTGTTGTGGTCTTCATCTTGTGATGTTCTTATGTTTTTCTTATTCTTTATTCTATGTATTTTGGAGAATGGAAGTTTTTTAGAAAGGGTTGAGCATGTACAAAGATCATAGAATGTTACTAATGAGTTAATAAATATTCTATTGATGGTTTAAGAAACTAGTTGTCATTCTAGAGTTATTGACCCACTCTTAGATGACCTAGAATTGTTCTATAGTTATTTCATTGTGGTGAGGCTTGTAATGGTGTTTTAGAAACTTGATTTAAGTGTTGGTTTCAAGTTTCTGACCTTGTACCACCTTTTGGCTTTTCATTTATGTTGAGTATTTGGATTTGTATATGATGCATGTAAAATACTCTTCTATTTGCGTCTGGTCGGACCTAATGTGGTCGGCACTTATGTGGTCGGACCTCGTCTGGTCGGACCTAATGTGGTCGGCACTTATGTGGTCGGACCTAATGTGGTCGACACTTATGTGGTCGAACCTCGTCTGGTCGGACCTAATGTGGTCGGCACTTATGTGGTCGGACCTAATGTGGTCTGCATTTATGTGGTCGGACCTCGTCTGGTCAGACCTAATGTGGTCGGCACTAATGTGGTCGGACCTCGTCTGGTCGGACCTAATGTGGTCGGCACTAATGTGGTCGGACCTCGTCTGGTCGGACCTAATATGGTCGGACAAATGGCCTTTTGTGGTCAGATTATTACTTCATCTGATTGGATCATACACATGAGTAATTCATTTTGGATTTAGGTGAAATCCGAATAGATTATTCATATTAGATAGGGAATAATCTACTCGGTATTTTGAAAAAGTTTTGAAATATGATTTCCGCCCCGACCCGAGCTTCCGCTGCGCCCGACCCGCATCCCTTACAAAATGGTATCAGAGCGAGTCTGATTCTAGGCCCCCTAAAATGATTAGCCTTAATTAAATCAATGTTTCATCATGTTTTCTTGACTTTATACATGCTTATTATAATCTAATTTGGTTAGATTTAAGGTGTATGACACTTAGCAGAAAATCTCTAATTAATAAGGTTTAAATGTAATTATGTATTTGATGCATGTTATATGGTCCGTCTTGTCAATACGGTTTATGAATATTTCTCCGTGACTACATCCGAGACCGTGCATCTGCTGTGAGGGTGTAGCCAATAGAGATTTATTTATACCGGATGTATATTAGATACTAGATAAATTCAAGCGAAAGTGGAATCTTGAACGTGCCCTAGCTGTCAGGGTTACGCAAGTAACTTGAGTTTATCATTGACGAGTTTAACCTTGGTACGTCTCCTTGTGGGCCTGCCTTAGCAGCGACAACGAGAAACGACCAGGACCGGAAACCCATGAGTCATTAGTGAATGATTGACAAATGAGTTGTCTACCTGATGAATATACGTAGGCGAGACCGTGCCTCTGCTGTGAGCTGAAATATATTCACGGGATCCACTTTTCACTATTTGTATTTAATTTAATTATTAAATCTTTGTATTCTGTTTGGGGATTACAGTATTGCATGATTTAGTGGGAGGGACATTTTTAGATTAAAAATCCATGATCTAGTTTATGCTTTTGATATTATATGAAACTGCTTAATTTATGCTAACCGTTTTTTCGTGATATATATGATAGATTTGCGATGGCGGCACCATCCACTAATCAGTTTGCGCGTATGCTTGATGCGAACAAATTCAAAGGCGCTGATAACTTTGCAGATTGGGAATTGGATTTGAGGATTGTCCTCGATTCCGAGAAATTGGGATATGTTCTTGAGGGTCCACTGCCGCTTGCTGTGGCAGAGGACGCTACTCCGGTAGAACACGAAGTCTTCCAAGCTTGGAAGGATGATGACTTAAAAGTTAAGTCATACATCTTAAGTTCGCTTTCACCGGGACTCAAGAAACAATATTATGGCATGTCATGCCTATACAATGATGACTTGATTGAGACAATCATTTGAGAACCAAGAACAAGTGATTGTTCACAAGGTCGCAATGAAACTGTTCCATGCGTGATTAGATGAGGGGCAAGTTGTTACCCCACATGTTCTTCAGATGATCGATTTGATTGATCAATTGAGGCAACATGATCTCATTCTAAATGACATTCTCGGTAGGAGTGTCATTCTTGGTTCTCTCCCAGCTTCTTATCGCCAGTTTGTGATGTATTTCAACATGAACGGGATTATCTGTACCTACCAAGAGCTACATAGGATGTTGCTCACAGCGGAAGAGGACCTCAAGAAGGGAGTACCGACTCGCCCTCCGAGACCTACTTCTCTCTCTGCTTCTTCCCAAACATGGTCAAAGGGAAAGAAGAATAAAGGAAAGAAGAAGAAGGGTTTCGGTCCTCAACCACATGGAAAGATAGTTAAGCCCAAGATGGCTTCTGAAGACAAATGCCACCACTGCGGCAAAGTCGGGCACTGGAAAAGGAACTGTCCTGATTACATCACCCAGCTGAGGAGGGAGAGAGCATCTACATCAGGTACATTTATTTTTCCAGTTATTGATTTATCTTTGGCTTGTGAAGCCGTTACATCCAGCTGGATTTTAGATTCTGCTTGTCCCATTCACATTTGCAATTCGTTGCAGGTGCTAAATGAAAGTAGAAGACTGATGCCTGGAGAGATGCAATTGCGATTCGGGAGTGGAGACTCTTTGGATGCAGTTGCAGTGGGAGTATGTGAGATCTCATTGCCGAATGTGACACTTTTGTTATATGACTGTCATTTTGTACCTGGATGTGTAGCTAATATTATATCTCTTTTTGTATTAGATACAGAAGGTTATCGTATTAATATTAAGAACAGTTCTTTGTATTTATATGATAAAAGTAATATTCAGATCATTTGTTGTCTGAACCAGCATGGTCATTATACATTGCAAACTTCAAAAGATAGTTAATAAACGTAGTTTACCTGTAATTAATAATATTGAACTTTGGCATATGCGGCTGGGTCACATAGGTGTTAATCGCCTTACCCAATTGGTTAGGAATGGTTTGATACCAGATCTTACCATTGAATCCTATCCAACTTGTGAATCCTGTATTCAGGGTAAGATGACCAAAACCTCATTTTCTGGTGTTGGACACCGCGCCACTAACTTACTGGAACTCGTACATTCTGATGTATGTGGTCCACTAAGTCAAACTGCTCACGGTGGTTATTCGTACTTTGTTACCTTTATCGATGATTTGTCACGGTACGGTTATGTGTATTTGATGCGACATAAATCGGAAACCTTTGAAAAGTTCAAAGAATTCCGAAATGAAGTAGAAAAACAAACTGGTCAATTTATTAAATGCCTTCGATCTGATCGAGGCGGCGAATATATGAGTGGTGAGTTCATGGATTATATGAAGGAGAATGGGATTCTCGCTCAATATACTCCTTCAGGTACTCCACAGCACAATGGAGTGTCTGAGAGGAGAAATCGGACGATATGGTCCGATCAATGTTGAGTTTTACAGATTTGCCCTATTATTTATGGGGCTACTCTCTTTTAACAGCTGCACATCTTTTGAATAAGATTCCTTCAAAAGTTGTTCCTACGACACCGTATGAGATATGGTTCGGTAGGAGACCAAATCTTAGTTACATTAAGGTTTGGGGTTGTCCTGCCTATGTCCGAATGGCTCAGCAAGATAAGCTTTCGCCTCGAGGGCAAAAGTTTAGGTTTGTCAGATATCCTTCGAATACGAGGGGATATCTGTTCTATGATACCGAGCATCAAAATATGTTCGTAGCTCGCTTTGTAAAATTTCTAGAAGTAGAATTTTTATCAGAAGGTGGTAATCATAGACAGGTTGAACTTGATGAAGTCCAACCTGAAAACAAAGAACCAACGGAGGAACCTGAAGTTCAAGTAGATGAAGGACCTTCAACACACACACTCCGTAGGTCAGAAAGGGTATCTAGACCTCCTGAACGCTTGTATTTGATACAAGAAAAGAGTCTATATGTTCTCTTAGTTGAAGAGACAGATCCTTTCACCTATAGAGAATCGATGTTGGACATCGACTCCGTGAAATGGCAAAGTGCCATGAAATCCGAGATAGACTCAATGCATGAGAATCAAGTTTGGGACTTGGTTCCGCTTCCCGAAGGAATTGTTCCTATCGGTTGTAAATGGGTTTACAAAAAGAAGTGCGGGCCTGACGGTAAGGTAGAAACTTATAAGGCCCGACTGGTAGCAAAAGGTTACACGCAGCGACCTGGCGTCGACTACGATGAAACCTTTTCACTAGTAGCAATGCTCAAATCTATTCGGATTTTGCTTTCTATAGCTGCGTATCATGACTACGAGATTTGGCAAATGGATGTCAAAACGGCTTTTCTAAATGGATTTCTTGATGAAGAAATCTATATGGAACAGCCGGAAGGTTTTGCGTCCAGCGAAAACTCGGGTATGGTATGTAAGCTTAAGAAGTCCATTTATGGACTTAAACAAGCTTCACGAAGTTGGAATCTTCGATTCGATGAGATTATTAGATCATCTGGTTTTCTCAAGAATTCGGAAGAATCATGTGTGTATTAGAAGGCCAGTAGGAGCATGGTCGTATTTTTAGTCCTATATGTTGATGACATCCTAATCATTGGGAATGATTTAGGTATGTTACAAAGCGTCAAAGCATACCTTTGTAAGAATTTCTCCATGAAGGACCTGGGAGAAGCTTCCTATGTTTTAGGGATAAAACTATATAGAGATAGACAAAGGAGGTTGATTGAGTTATCCCAATCAACGTACATAGTTAAGATCTTGGAACGGTATAATTTTGGTAACTGTAAGACAGCAAACATACCGTTCAGACATGGGATTCATCTTTCAAAGAAGATGAGTTCACAAACAGAAGATGAGAAGGTTAGAATGTCTAACCAACCTTATGTTTCGTGTTTGGGTAGCATAATGTATGCCATGTTATGTACGATGTCTGATATCAGTTTCGCTGTTAGCGTAACTAGTAGATATCAGTCCAATCCAGGTAATGACCATTGGATGGCCATTAAACATATCCTCAAGTATCTTAAAGGTACTAAGGATAAGTTAATAATTTATGGAGGAAACGAACTGCAAGTTAACGGGTATACGGATTCTGATTTCCAATCGGATCCCGATGATCGAAAGTCTACATCTGGATTCGTATTTACCCTTAACGGAGGTGCAGTTTGTTGGAAGAGTTCCAAACATGGATCAACAGCATATTCCACCACTGAGGCAGAATATATTGCAGCTTCTGAAGCTGAAAAATAGGTTGTGTGGATAAAGAACTTTGTCACAGAATTGGGAGTTGTCCCAAGTATCGAGAATGTTATTCCGTTATACTGTGATAATACTGGAGCCATTGCGCAAGCAAAGGAACCGAGGGCGCATCAGAAGTCAAAGCATGTGGAACGCAAGTACCACATCATTCGAGAGATTGTGTCGCGATGGGATATTGTCGTGTGCAAGGTACCGAGTGAAGATAATGTAGCAGACCCGCTGACGAAGGCCATACCTCATAAGTTGTTTGATAAACACGTGGAGTCGATTGGTATTAGATACAATCGTTATTGGCACTAGAGCAAGTGGGAGTTTTTATTGGGGTTGGTGCTCACAGCGCCAATTCCCGGTTGTATTTCTTTATGAATACTTCTGTAAAATATTATTATTTTGAATAATATATGCAGTTTCTATAATATAATGTATCTTTTAATATGGTAAAGACGTAATGACCTTAGAATGACTAGTCATGGTACAGTTGCAAAAGCGTCGCAACTGACATTAAGTTGTATCATGACGTTGTCATTCTCAGACAGTTCCTGGTCAAGGTTTACACTACTTGGTTAGTATAGTAAACCCGTTGAGACCAGTACATGTCGTATACTGAAATATATGATTCCAATGGTTTCTCAATGAATCATAAGTCTTGGAGACTAGTATAGACATGTAGGTGTTTATAGCGGATAAACACTGAACGACTCACCGAAGATTCTTAATGGATGGTACACAAACGTCAATAAGAATCTTATCGGGTTGAGTAGCACTTGTGATTCTTAGACTTGAGATGCCACTGTGGGCACATGAGACATCTTCTACACTTAGATGGCAGTCACGTCACCGATCTATTAAGATCAGACCTCCGCATGTTCGTTGGGTGTAGATAGATCCTCAGGGTGTCCTGTGCGTATTAAGGTAGGATCCGTCAGTTCTGTGTATCAGAGCATAGGTAGTCCATATGATTAGCAATCAGATAAAACCATGGGCCCGTGGTACAATTTAGAAGCCAGTTCTAAACATTCTTTTTTAGATTGCTAATAGAATAGTCGACTGGATAATCCCTATAGAGATTTGACGTTTACATCTATATCTCTGGGATAATCCGGATACCTGTGATGGAGGAATTATACATTTCCCATGACCTCGACCTGTATGATTCAGCGAGTTTATCCGTGGTCGTCATAATTTACGGTGGATAAATTATGGACACGAAATTGGATTTCGTGACGGATATGCCTGAATCTAGAGAGTCTCACTAATGAAATATACTCGTAGAGCACTAGGGTAACTTATATAAATAATATTGATTATTTATAAAGTAGTTTAAAGGTTAAACGCAAAATACATGTGATGGGACCCGATAGTCATTTCCTTAATTTTTGTGTATTTGCATTTAATACTTGATTAATTCAAATACACATTAATTAATTATCAAAATGAGATTTTTGACTAATATCATAAATGAAAATATGTATTTAATATTTAATGTTAATATATACATATATTTAATATATTTGTATTTAATTAATTAATGATTATTTTAATTGTTAAATGATTAAATTAATAAAGATAGATATTTTAAAGTTATGATATTTGTTTTAATGGCTAAGTTGAAATTGTTGACTTGGTTGAAAATATCATTAAAGTGTAATGATCATTTAATCAAGTTGCAAGTTGAAATTGAAATGAAATTAAAACAAAATTTCTTGTTAAATTCCTTTGGCATTTTCGGCCAAGGTGTAGGCACTGCATTTTTGCATATAAGCCCGATGATGAGTCTCGTATGGAGACACTACCTCTTTAGTTGTGAAAGCCGTGGGAAACGGACGTTGGAAGGGTAAAGTTGGAAATTAGCATTTTTGTCAGATTTAACTCGCTTGTTTCGCTTCGGGTTCGCTTGTTGGACCTCTGTTTTAAACACACCAAGCCCAATCCAAAATAATTAAAACATTTAAAATGCATGTCACAAATTAAATTAAAACCAATTAAATTAAACTTAAATTAAAGAAATTAAATCACATTCCTAAACTAAATAAATCCAATTAAATTAAATTAAAACACATGTCACAAATAAATTCATTTCCCAAATTAAAAGATTCAAATTAAATTCCATAAATCACATTCCTAATTTAATTAAATCACCTACCAATTTAAATAAATCATATCTTTAATTAAAAAGAACAAATCAAATCAATTCCCTTAAATAAAGATTTTCCTTATCACATAATAATTAAAAATAGCTCCATTTCCTTCTCGAACAAGGTAAACCCCCTTCCCTTGGCCTATAAAAAGAGACCCTACACCAACACATAAAACCCTGGCAGAGAACTCATTCATCTTACACTAAAAAAATCCTCTCGGCTCTCTCTAATCTACATGCACAAACAAACCTAGAAACCCTAAACACCCTTCGTCAGCCACAAACCTTGACCACACGTCGCTGCCTCTCTCACAGACTGCCTTCACGCCTGCTTGCACCCTCCACTCACAATTCATTGCCTCTCTCTTCACAAACGTAAGCCACACCACTTACTGCCCACTAGCCACGTTAACTAAGCCACAAGATCATTCAAATCAGCCTTTCACGCCACCTGCAACCTTCACCGACTGCAACCTTCACTCCAACACAATCAACGCACCTGGCCCTTCACGTAATGTCCCACATCGCCCAAATCCCTCATTTAACAACCCTTCACACATAAACCTTAACTTAACTGCCTAATTCCATAGCCATTGCCTTCGCCTCGCCACATGTCTCCCACCTTCCAAAGCCCCTAAGCCCCTTCAAACCCATTCAACGCCACAGCCTGCCACACACACCTACAGCATTTGAACCCATTCAACGCCAGCAACCACCACCGAAAATAATCCCTCCATACAGCACCTATCAGCCATATAACAGGCCCTACAAACACCCATAATCCACTCCAAAATTCAGTCCAGAAAACTGCCAAAAACTGTCCAGAAAAACTGCATCCTTACCACCGAAAACCGTGACCAGAAACAGCCATAAAACGGAGTAAAACAGCAGCCCGAATAGCAAAACAGCGAGGAAAGAGTTGAGTTAGTGAACCAAAAGAGTTGCGGATCATTCACCATTCCAACGGACGTGTAACGCCATTTCGTGAGACGACAAAAGAGGTTAGACCTGAGGGCACCTTTTTATTTATTATCTTTCATTTATTTTATTTACTTTAGAAATATTATCGCATGAGAGTCGTTTGAGGCATGATGTGATTGTTGGATGAGCGGAATATGTGTTCCCTTTTGTGGTATATAGGATGAAACCCGGACGTAAATTCTGTAGCCGAATCCGAATGGACGGTAGTGCGGTTTGTACTCGGGATACAACACCACGTACCACTTAAGAGACACGTATTTCCTCTCATCCAAACTTGTGTTTGAGCATGATGTAGTTCGTAGATTATTTAGTTATTATTTAAAGCAAGATGTAGTCTAGTTTATTGTCTATTTTCAACCATGATTATGTTATTTTATGCATGATATTTTATTTAGTTTATGATTATGTTTAAATAGTTATTTATTTTTTTGGTTTAATGGCTCAATGTGCTCATTGTGTGATATTGCGTGTTTGCCGTTTAAAGACTTGTTTTCGAGCATGCACACTTAGATTATGAGTTATTTTGATGAATGCATACTAGACGTAGATTACCCTTGAGTATGACTGTTGAATAGATTCGGTTAGTTTATTGCACAAATCACATCATTACAAGTGACATAAGTAAGAGACCATTCCGAACCCAATGGTTTGAGGTCTTCCCTTGCGAGGGGTGAGTGCGGCCTTAAATCTTTGTCCCGGTTCACACCGGGTGGCGACTCCATGTTATTTCATACTCCCAACTAGGCCGCGAGCCTAGAACAGCGTCGTCAGTTTCTGTGTCCTACAGTCTGGCGACTCCACTGGGGATAAGAGAATTGGCCCCGAAATAATGTCTTGTAGTGATTGTGATTTGTGCTTTAGTTAACCGTGTCTACCGTGGGTTGAAAGGGGTTTAATCAAAGGCATTTTTAAGGCTAAGTGATGGTTTGGTGTCCTCATTCACTCACTACCTTTCTATAAGGAAGAGCTGTGAAGGCACACAGATAATCATCTACCTGTAGCCTACCGTAATGGACTAATTTGGAGGACTCGTTGTTTATTCCTGTCATCAAGCGATAAGAGCCTAGGGGGCTTGGGTACTTAAGAGAGCCTCGCTCCACCCTCCCTCTGGGGAATCTACAACAGGAAATCCATTTAACACAGTCAGTCACACCATAGCTCGTTGGCATGTACCTTAGCGTATAAAAAATGTGCGCTCACTTGGTCGCTCGGACCCTTGAGTGGGGAGACCTAGTTGTGGGCAATCCTTCGTCGACGGGAGCTTTTGTCTATACCCCTGCAAACCCGCATATGAACCGTAGTTGTATATCCTATAAAAGTTGCCTCTTTATGCTTTTGATAACCACATGCATATTACATCTCATACATCACACGCATCTCATGCATACACGCATCATGTTAACCTCTGTGTCTTATAAGCCATCATAGATATCCGTTGGGTTAGGAAAAAAAGAAGAATTGTCAAAGAAGAGTTTAGCAAACATGGATAGCGAGGAAAAGGAAATCGAGAAACAGAAAACTTTACGGCAAGAATAGAAAGACCATTGGGGGGCCTCAAAAAAAATGAAAAATGAGAAAAAAAAGAGAAAAGAAAAAAATTGTTTGTTTTTAGTCCTTGATAGTTGGACATAAGTCCAATGATGAAATCGCTTACTTTAGGGAGAAATCTTAGAAACGATAAATTCCTGATGTGTTTTTATCTGATACTTTGAGTGATTGATCTATGTTAGACTCGTAAGCACTTTACTATAGGTTCTTAGCAGTGAAAACCTGAGTAGTTGGCAATGTGATTAGTTGAAGAAATTGTAGGTCGGTGAATGACCGTTTGCTTAGACGTCTATCTTGATTTGCTTATGTTATGATGTGTGGTATGGTTAAAAATGAAAGAAAAGTCTCTAAAGAAAAGAATTGAACCACCTATAACCGATAAGCGTGAAGCTACCCATGGGCGAGTATTAGGACCACCATGAGGAGAAATGCTACCTTTGTTGAAAGAAAAAAAGTGTGTGTTGAAAAGAAAAAAGAAGAAAGAAAAAAAGAAAAAAAAGAAAAAAAGAAAAAAGAAGTTCAAAATGAAAAGAAAAAGAAAGAGATAAAAGAGAAAGAAAATCATACCACATTGAGCACAGAAAAGCAACTGCAGGCATAATTGAGACATCTAGGTTGGTTTGAACCATCGATCCCAATTTTAGAAATGAAATCATTGAGTTGGCTTACTTAAGGATGAATCTGCAAAGGAACCTTTGCATACACACATTGTGAGTCTGGCTTAGATCATTTATTCAAAGACTTGGATTTGAGTTGCATTGAGTGTTTTGAAGGTTCTTTGATTTCAATACTGGGCATCCTTTGAGGATGATAATATGTGTAGCTATTAGGACTATTTCATAGCATGTGATATAGCATGATGATATGGAAGTCCCCACCATGTGGTTCATCTTGACCAAGTGCAAACAGCGGATAGCCGAAAGCTAAACCAAGACTGGGGGCGACCAGTCTACCACATCACGAATCAGGGATATAATAAGATATTGAGTCACGAGACGAGAGAGAAGACTGAGCAATCACCTGGAGAACTGGCGGAAGACCTAACTGACCGGCGTAAACACACACGTATAACGCAAGCGCACGTATCGTTCAAGTAGTATAAAAATATCGATCCCACGAGGACTTAATTCCTACTGTTGTTATTAATTATTGAATCTATTTATTTACAAATATCTAATTAAATGGAGAAGAGAATGATTGTTTGATTGGTTGAAAGTGGTTTTACAAAATAAATAAAAAGACAAAAGAAAATACTAAGGAAAATAACAAAAGATACAAAGATCTAGGGTTGTGAATCCTTCTAATATCATTTAAAAGATGAAGTGGTTATTTTATGTTTGTGTAATAAATCAGTTTACTAACCTGGAACACTAAATTATGCAAAAGCCTTTGTCGATGGTCAGACGCAAATACCCAGTTTAACCCAATTGAACCATATGTCTATGTCAACCAAATTATCTGGATTCATTAAGTTTAAGTTCCAATTATGGCTACCCCCGCCCGACAGGTATATTCCTATCCTGTAAGGAAATCTATTAAAGGGTTATCTATCCTCAAGGAAGATCGTGGACTATTAAGTCTAAGGCTGAAACCTAAAATCCCTATGTCTAGTTCATTTTAGATTTACCAAATCAATCTTATTGGTGATCAGACAACAAGAAGCATTAAGCTTAAGACTTAATAAGTAAACCTTTAAATTACCCAAACTATAAAATAACCCCTTATAAACCGGTGATATTAGAATTCATCACAACCCCAGATAACTAACACATAACTAGGGCTAGTAAAAACATAAAAGTAAAAGACATAAAGTAAAAGCTGAAAAGTAAATTACAATAAAATAAAATGCTAAGGTAAAAGGAATTACTTTTACTACTACTAATTAGATATCTCCCATAAAATAATATATAAACTTGTGATAAATTAACCAACCGACCAGTCTGGCGGTATCCTGATTAAGTCAAATTAAGTCCAACCAGCCATAAAGGCGGAACCAAAATTAAATTGCCAACCGACCAATCTGGCGGTATCCTTTTTAAGTCAATATTTTAAATAGTGAATATATTATTTTTAAGGGAGATTAATCTAAATAGTAACAGTAAAAGAATTACCTTTCACCCTAGCTGGAGAAGTTACCTCCTCATGGTAAATAGTAAAAACTGTAAAAAGTAAAAAGTAAAAAGTAAAAATTAAATTACTATTATTACAAAAAAGTAATTAAAATTATTTACAAAACTAAAAACTAAAAATAAAAAAACTAAAAACTAAAGAATCTAGAGAGAGAAGCTCTCTCTTTAGAAGGAATTTAAGAGAGAGGAAGGTGCACTGAAATCTGAAATTTCGCGCTCTATTTATAGGAAAATTTTTCACTGTTCGGGCGTCGCGACGCCAAGGACCTCAGCGTCGCGACGCTGGATTTGCCGACGTGGCACGATGACAGCTTGACACGTAGCGATTCGGATAAGAGGATAAG
Source organism: Zanthoxylum bungeanum (assembly GCA_019454045.1). Lineage (NCBI taxonomy): Eukaryota > Viridiplantae > Streptophyta > Magnoliopsida > Sapindales > Rutaceae > Zanthoxylum > Zanthoxylum bungeanum. The sequence goes on from SKCR01004427.1 coordinate 43,708, forward strand.
GTCGACACGTGTCATGGCGGCTAAGACTCAATTATTATGCTGACGTCATTGGTGACGTGGCACTGTTCATGACGTCATTGGTGACGTCACGCTGACGTGTTGGAGGGCGATTGTCGGCATTGTGAGATCTCGACACGTGGCAGAGGCGCATTTTAGCATCTCCGTTGTGATGGCGACACGTGGCAGGCGTAAGATAGTATGATCGGCGCATTTTAGCAAGCGGCGCACTTTAGCAAACTTTCTGATTGGTCCACGTGTCCTCGGCGCATGTTAGCAATTCCGGCGCATTCTGGTGACACGTGGCACGGCGCATTTTAGCAAAGTCAAACTTTTCTCAGATTCTGATTTGTGGACCCGGCGCACGTTAGCACTGTTCGGCGCATTTTAGACGTCGCGACGCGGAAGTCTGGGCGTCGCGACGCGCATAAGATTAAAATATCCCTGTTGACGCATTTTTGTCCGTTTTTGCCCCAAATTGCCTCCAATGCTTTCCAAACTTCATTTTATCTACAAAATAACACAAAACATATCAAAATGTTCACAAAACTCAAGAAACTATACAAAATATTAGGTTAAATGAGTGGAAAATAGTGATATAAATACCACTCATCACACCCCCAAACCTAACATTTTGCTAGTCCTCGAGCAAAACATAGAGTAAAATAACATAAATAAATTAACTAAGCCACTTTCGTAGGGATCACGATTGCATTTAGCGTATGCAACAAGCCTTTAAACCCCTAGGTGTCCCTAGTGGACGAGTTGTAGTCTCGTGAGGGCTTACAGCAATGATACCCACAAACATTTTACAAAAGTAAAAAGGTAGTTAAAACTAATGCACACAAAAGCAAAAAGACAAGAGAAAAGAGAATAAAGAAGTTAATGACTAATCAGGTGAAACTTCTATTCCAAGTTACTAGTTGTTTTGTTTCTTTCTAAATTACTAAATAAGTAAATTCTCCGATTATTTTTACCATTCTTCATATACACAACCAACAAAATATTAAACAACTCATTTTTGCCCACAACAGTCACAAATGCAGTTGATAAGAGAGTAATATTTTTGTCCTAAAGTTCTATTAGAATTCACACCTTTTTGTAGCAATGGAATAATTTTTCTCATTTTTCTGATTTTTTTCTTTGATTTTTCTGAATTTTGACTTTTTATTTATAAACAATACCTTCCGTCTATGTAGAGAGTGTTGGGTCGGTGGCTCCCAAACCAGTTCGCTTTAGGGCACCAGGTGTTAAGACACCCCTACGGACTTAATTACCCAGACTTCAGATATATATATTTTTTTGCAGCATCTTTGATCCATGTAACGAGCTTTGGGCCAATGACTCCCAAACCAGTTGGTTTTAGGGCACTAGGTGTTAAAACACCCTTACAGACTTAATAACTCGGATCTCATACGTTTTTTTTTTTTTTTTTTTTTTTTTTTTTTACTCCATTGCTTTTTAGAGATGTTTCCTCCGATTAAACTAGAGCACTGAATATTACAAACTTTTCAATTTTAGCTCATGACTGTATGTTTCCATGTAAGTTCATAATACCTGTCAACTGAACATAAGAAGATTCATTTTAGTCAGATTTATGGAGAATTCACAAATTAAATAATTCAAAATGAAATAAACAAAAATTAACTTATTTCGAAATAGGTTTGAGATACGTCTCAGGAGTGGAAACTCCTTACTCAGCTATCCTTTACCAATTTCTCCTTTTTAGTCAAAACACAAAAAAAACACAAAATATTTTTGTAATTTTTGAAAAATTTTCAATTTTTTTGTATTTTTCGAAAAATTTTGGACTAAAAATAAAAATAACACACAAACTAAAAACAATGTACTAATCAACTAATTCCCTCCCCCAAACCTAAATGAGACATTGTCCCCAATGTCTTAAACAGTAAAAGGAGAGTTAAGAAGGTCGTACCTGATTAGCTGAAATCTACAGGAAATTAAAGGTTAAGATCCAGATTAATTCGACGCCTCTTACCACGATCGTCCTCGGACCATTTTATCTTTGAAAGGAGAGGGTCAACTTGTGGTTCATAAGCTACGAGTTGGTCAATTAGATCCGGAGCAGTTCTGGCAGTAAAGAGGAGTTCTTTCATAGGTTTCGACACGAACCCATTTCTCCGAGCATCAGCAAGAAACACACAAAGAAAATCATAAAATCCATCAACGTTGAGCAGTCCAAGCGGTTTCTGGTGTATATTCAGGTTCGCCCAAGATAGCACTATAAAAATTTCCTCCAACGTACCCAAGCCACCTGGCAAAGCGATAAAAGCATCAGCACGGTTAATCATTTCTACCAGTCGTTCAGACATACCTGGCACGATTAGTTCCTCTCCGTTTGATGAACCAATAAGATTTGCCTCTGCCAAGGGTTTTGGGATGATTCCCAAAACATGACTGCCTCCTTCCTGTACAGCCTTTGAAACGATCCCCATAAGTCCGAGATTGCCTCCGCCATATATTAAGTGCATATTCCTTGCTGCTAAGACTCGACCCAATTCCTGTGCTGCCTCTATGTATTGTGGCTTAGTACCAACACTACTACCACAAAACACGCAGATGTTTTCAACTCGTCTTCTTGAAGTGGCTTCCATTTTTTTTTTTTTTTATGTATTTCTTTTTCAAATCAGGATGCCTTCAAAAGTGTAATGACGGGCTGAATTTATAGTACCTGAAAAAGGGTGAGTAATAATAGCACTAATATCTTCCAGAGGACGATTGTTAGCTAAACAACACAAGAAATCGTGAAAGGTCAAAAAGTCTGGATCCTGTCTACGAAAATAAAGATAATTACAACGGAAAAGCAAATCAAAGCAATAATTAAGGCAACGGAATTGTGTATGCAATACGCCACTCGCATAGTATAAATTCATTAGGATGTGTCTCAAGACTTAATTCTTTACTCAGCCATCACAAATGAATTAGCTCTCTTCTTTTTTTGATTGTCAAACACAATTCTTTCTGTATTAAAATGCTCCGTTTGTGCTTTTCTCTACAAAAATAACACACAAAATTAAAAAGTTCACACTATGTATACACAAAAGAGTTCAGAAGATAATACCTGGTCAGCTGAAATTTTACAGGAAAAATTACCGATAGGAAAAATTTATGTTCAATTTACGTTTTTTTTTTACTTACCACGATCGATAATTGACCATTTTTTAGTGAAAATTTCGACAGAGTCTCCTCTAAAAACTCAAAATTCCCCAAATTCATCCTAAAACTAACACTTCAAAAATCACCACATTGTCAAACTTCGCCCCCAATTCTACAAAATTCCATCGATCTGGCAGTTTCTAAACTCAGAATTCAGCCAGTTATTCACCGCCAAACTTCCAAATTCACAATCCTCCAATTTCAACAAAATCAACCACAAACTCATTTAATTTTTTTTTTTTCGATTATCCCCTTTACTGCCAAAATTTCAAAACCTGTAACATCCAATTTTTATCAAAATTAACCACACAAATTATCCACAAAAATCAGATCTGATCATGGATGGTTTTGATCGTGGGTCAGATGCTGTCTCGGTGATTTCACGGTGGTGGGTATCTCATCTTTGGTCGGTTTTGGCAGTGGCGTGGCTGGTGGATCTCGGCGGTGTTGGTCTGGTCTCGGTTTGGTGGTTCACGGCTCGGCAAGGGTGAGGTTTTTGCGGCAGATCTGGTTCGGTTTTGACTCGGCGAAGGAAGGGCTCGGTCACGGCAAGGGTGGCTCGCGGTGGTTGTTGATGCGTTCGGCGATTGGGTTGCTGTGGAGGTTCTCGGCTTTTGCGGTTTCGGTGATGGTGATTGATTTCGAAGAGGAAGATGATGATGGGTTTGATAGATCTCGGTCAAATGCTCTCGGTTTGGTGGTGTCTCAGTTGAGGACGGGGTTTTGCTCGGTGGTGAGGCTATGGTGAGTCTCGTTTTTGAGGCTATGGTGATGATTCGGTTGTAGTTGGATTTTGACTGCTGGGTTGAGAGAAAATGGTGAGATCTGTGAAGAAGGAGGAGTGATCTGTGCGTGGTGGCTGCTGGTTTTAGGCTTGTAATCAAACCAGTGTCGCGACGCTGAAATTGGTCGTGCGTCACGACGCTCGGTAATTTTGAGGGTTTTTTTTTTTTTTTTTTTTTGGCAAAACCATGTGTATTGCGACAGATAAATCCATAGGGACGCGTCCTAAGAGCAAACTTCTTACTCGGCCGTCTTTTCTGGATTGACTTTGTATCTTCGTGATTTTGTCAAATTTTTTATTTTGTGAAAATCCCGCTTGTACTGGCTTGCTTTGTCCTGATAAATTCCATTTTAATTTTTCCTGCAAAAATAACACACAAATCAAAAAGTTCACACAAAATATGAAAACAGAAATTACAACAAATTGCATGGGTTGCCTCCCTGCTAGCGCTAAATTTTTCGTCTTCAGCCAGACGTGACTGAAATTTATCTGTTAAGGAGGTTTCAGTGTCGTTTTGGATGTCCTATCAAAGACAATCCCGTGAGCGTTGCTTTTGAAGGGTCTCTTCCAACGGTAAAGTGGCAAAAAGAGTTTTGTCTCATTCAGTGCTCGTGCCATCTTTTTAACTTTTGTTGCTCCAGTGGTTCCTGAAAAGAAAGAAAGAAAATTAGGAGGTCTCGTATGGTGCTTGACTTGGAATGGGAGTTCCATTCTGTCAAGCTTCTGGTTGATATCTTTGATTTGTACTCCCCAAAACAGTGATGTTTCTCCTGAATGCTCTAGATCATTATTAAGGTCAGATATTTGCTCTTCTATTTGCTCTGCTTCTTGCTCCACCTTTTCTTCACAGATGTATTTGAAAATTTCTGCATTAAGCTCTTCATCTGTCATCTGTGAAATACATGTTTCAAAATTGTCAACCTGAGGATGAAAAGAAATGTCAGATTTTAGGTCTTCATCCTCTGATCTGGTTGAAATGATTGGCTCAGGTAGATCTTCTTCAAACATTTGTGCAATGGAATCTCCAAGATCTTCATTTTGAGGATACAGAATTCCATCCTCAATTTTTGATGTATTTGGTACAAACAGCTCAGTTTCATCCTCGTCAGAATCTGAATAATAGAAATCAAATCGAGACTTTGTCGGTTCGGATTCCTGAACTGATACCTCTGGTTGTTGATACTGCTCAGCCTCTTCCTCTGTTAAGGTGTCATTGTGGATTTCTGGGTACTCGAAGGTTTCATTAGTGTCATCTGAAACTGGTTCTTGAGGTATGATGTTCTGGTTTTTTGTTAATTGTCTGATCTGATCTGTCATTCTTTGTATGGATTCTGCGTTACTCTGAATTTGTGCATCAAATCGAGCTTCTTGTTCTTTGAACATGTGAATCAATTGATCTTCCTCGGATTGTTGTGATTCTTGATAAGGATCGAAGGAAGATGGTGGATAAGATGGAAAATGTGATGGTTCAGTGAAATATGTTGGCTCATCATACCATGAAGGATTCTGATAGTTCTGCCACCCTGAATTGTAGTTGTACTCGCAATAATCGCTTGGGTGGTTACCATTACATATGTCACATCTCCACATTGAATTCTGTTGAGCAAAAGTAGTATTACTTGGTTCTGGTATCCAGTGATAATTGTTGGGCTGGACAACAGGCCTCAGAAAACCGGACTGTTGCTCCCAGATTTGGGGTGTATCTTCTTGTAAAGCTCGTAATCTTTCAATCTCCCAGTAGTGTTCCATTTTTCAATCACCTGAAAATACAATAAAGAAATAAAAATTACAAATAAAGATAAAGAAAATTAGATACAAGTAAATTGGATAGCTTCAAAATTAACAACTCAAGAAATATAAGTCCCCGGCAACGGCGCCAAAAACTTGACCGCGCGTAAACACACACGTATAACGCAAGCGCACGTATCGTTCAAGTAGGTATAAAAATATCGATCCCACGATGACTTAATTCCTACTGTTGTTATTAATTATTGAATCTATTTATTTATAAATATCTAATTAAATGGAGAAGAGAATGATTGTTTGATTGGTTGAAAGTGGTTTTATAAAATAAATAAATAAATAAAAAGACAAAAGAAAATACTAAGGAAAATAACAAAAGATACAAAGATCTAGGGTTGTGAATCCTTCTAATATCATTTAAAAGATGAAGTGGTTATTTTATGTTTGTGTAATAAATCAGTTTACTAACCTGGAACACTAAATTATGCAAAAGCCTTTGTCGATGGTCAGACGCAAATACCCAGTTTAACCCAATTGAACCATATGTCTATGTCAACCAAATTATCTGGATTCATTAAGTTTAAGTTCCAATTATGGCTACCCCCGCCCGACAGGTATATTCCTATCCTGTAAGGAAATCTATTAAAGGGTTATCTATCCTCAAGGAAGATCGTGGACTATTAAGTCTAAGGCTGAAACCTAAAATCCCTATGTCTAGTTCATTTTAGATTTACCAAATCAATCTTATTGGTGATCAGACAACAAGAAGCATTAAGCTTAAGACTTAATAAGTAAACCTTTAAATTACCCAAACTATAAAATAACCCCTTATAAACCGGTGATATTAGAATTCATCACAACCCCAGATAACTAACACATAACTAGGGCTAGTAAAAACATAAAAGTAAAAGACATAAAGTAAAAGCTGAAAAGTAAATTACAATAAAATAAAATGCTAAGGTAAAAGGAATTACTTTTACTACTACTAATTTAGATATCTCCCATAAAATAATATATAAACTTGTGATAAATTAACCAACCGACCAGTCTGGCGGTATCCTGATTAAGTCAAATTAAGTCCAACCAGCCATAAAGGCGGAACCAAAATTAAATTGCCAACCGACCAATCTGGCGGTATCCTTTTTAAGTCAATATTTTAAATAGTGAATATATTATTTTTAAGGGAGATTAATCTAAATAGTAACAGTAAAAGAATTACCTTTCACCCTAGCTGGAGAAGTTACCTCCTCATGGTAAATAGTAAAAACTGTAAAAAGTAAAAAGTAAAAAGTAAAAATTAAATTACTATTATTACAAAAAAGTAATTAAAATTATTTACAAAACTAAAAACTAAAAATAAAAAAACTAAAAACTAAAGAATCTAGAGAGAGAAGCTCTCTCTTTAGAAGGAATTTAAGAGAGAGGAAGGTGCACTGAAATCTGAAATTTCGCGCTCTATTTATAGGAAAATTTTTCACTGTTCGGGCGTCGCGACGCCAAGGACCTCAGCGTCGCGACGCTGGATTTGCCGACGTGGCACGATGACAGCTTGACACGTAGCGATTCGGATAAGAGGATAAGGTCGACACGTGTCATGGCGGCTAAGACTCAATTATTATGCTGACGTCATTGGTGACGTGGCACTGTTCATGACGTCATTGGTGACGTCACGCTGACGTGTTGGAGGGCGATTGTCGGCATTGTGAGATCTCGACACGTGGCAGAGGCGCATTTTAGCATCTCCGTTGTGATGGCGACACGTGGCAGGCGCAAGATAGTATGATCGGCGCATTTTAGCAAGCGGCGCACTTTAGCAAACTTTCTGATTGGTCCACGTGTCCTTGGCGCATGTTAGCAATTCCGGCGCATTCTGGTGACACGTGGCACGGCGCATTTTAGCAAAGTCAAACTTTTCTCAGATTCTGATTTGTGGACCCGGCGCACGTTAGCACTGTTCGGCGCATTTTAGACGTCGCGACGCGGAAGTCTGGGCGTCGCGACGCGCAGAAGATTAAAATATCCCTGTTGACGCATTTTTGTCCGTTTTTGCCCCAAATTGCCTCCAATGCTTTCCAAACTTTATTTTATCTACAAAATAACACAAAACATATCAAAACGTTCACAAAACTCAAGAAACTATACAAAATATTAGGTTAAATGAGTGGAAAATAGTGATATAAATACCACTCATCACTAACCCAGCGGAATAGGAAATTCATTCATGCATGCATGCATACACGTAACATATTTTACATTCTTTTTTGTGTTTGTTTTGTTTTGTATTCAGAGGTTTCAAAGAAGAAAAAGAGAAAGCGGTAAAGACAAGCCAACCAAAATCAGCAACATATGAGTAGTAGTTTTGGGGATGAGTCTCAGGGTTGAGGCCCATATCAGTTTCAGTTTTGGGGATGAGTCCCAGGGTCGAGGCCCACATCGTCAGAGTGTTGGAATGAATCCCAGGGTCGAGGCCCATATCGGCAAAGTTTTAGAATGAATCCGGGAATGAATCCCAGGGTCGAGGCCCACATCGTCAGAGTTTTGGAGTGAATCCAGGAAGGAATCCCAGGTTGAGGCCCATATCAATTTCAGTTTTGGGGATGAATCCCAGGGTCGAGGCCCACATCAGCAGAGGTTTGGAATGAATCCCAGGGCTGAGGCCCACATCAGCAGAGTTTTAGAATGAATCCCAGGGTCGATGCCAACACCGTCAGAGTTTTGGAATGAATCCGAGAATGAATCCCAGGGTTGAGGCCCACATCACCAGCAGTTTCAGGATCCCAGGGTTGAGGCCCACATCGCCAACAGTTCCCGAGAATGAATCCTAGGGTCGAGGCCCACGCTGTCAAATTTTTAGAATAAATCCAGGAATGAATCATAGGGCGAAGCCCACATTAGCATCAGTATCAGTCTTGTCGGGTATGGCACTCTGGGGGCGAGGCCCACATCGTTATCGGAATCAGTCTTGTCGGGTATGGCACTCTGGGAGCAAAGCCCACACCTTTATCAGAATCAGTCTTGCCGGGAATGGCACTCCGAGAATGAAGCAAGGTTCGGGAATGAACAAGCCGAGAATGGCACTCCGAGAATGGAGCACAGTTCAGGAACGAACAAGCCGGGAATGACACTCCGAGAATGGAGCACAGTTCGAGATTGAACAAGCCAAGAATGGCACTCCGAGAATGGAGCACAGTTCAGGAACGAACAAGCCGGGAATGGCACTCCGAGAATGGAGCACAGTTCGAGAATGAACAAGTCGGGAATGGCACTCCGAGAATGGAGCACAGTTCGAGAATGAACAAGCCGGGAATGGCACTCCGAGAATGGAGCACAATTCCAGAATGAACAAGCCGGTAATGGCACTCCGAGAATAGAGCAAGGTTCGGGAATGAACAAAGCCGGGAATGGCACAGTTCGAGAATGAACAAGCCAAGAATGGCACTCCGAGAATGGAGAACAGTTCAGGAACGAACAAGCTGGGAATGGCACTCCGAGAATGGAGCACAATTCCAGAATGAACAAGCCGGTAATGGCACTCCGAGAATAGAGCAAGGTTCGGGAATGAACAAAGCCGGGAATGACACTCCGAGAATGGAGCAAGGTTCGGGAATGGACCACCTCACAGTCACGGTTCGAGAATGGACCACCTCACAATAACGGTTTGGGAATGGACCACATCACAGTAACGGTTTGGGAATGGACCACATCACAGTAATGGTTCGGGAATGAACCACCTCACAATAATGGTTTGGGAATGGACCACCTCAACAGTAACGGTTCGGGAATGGACCACCTCACAGCATGGTTCAAGAATGACCCATCACATTATCAGTATCAGTCTGGGGACGAGGCCCACATCAATATCAATCTAAGGGCGAGGCCCACATTAGTAACAGTTTGGGGCGAGGCCCACATCAGTATCAGTTTAGGTTCGAGGCCCATATCAACATCAGTATCAGCTTGGGGGCGAAGCCCACATCAGTTTGGGGGCGAGGCCCACATCAGTGTCAGTTTGGGGCGAGGCCCACATCAGTGTCAGTTTGGGGCGAGGCACACATCAGTATCAGTTTGGGGCGAGACCCACATCAGCATCAGTCCAGGGTCGAGGACCCACTACATCATCAGTTCGAGGGCGATGTCCCTATTGTCAGCGGTGTTGGGTCGAGGTGCCCAGGGTCGAGGTGCCCCAATTGTCAGTTGTAGTTCTGGGTCGAGGTGCCCACTACATCATCAGTTCGAGGGCGAGGTCCCTATTGTCAGCGGTGTTGGGTCGAGGTGCCCAGGGTCGAGGTGCCCCCGTTGTCGGTTGTAGTTCCGGGTCGAGGTGCCAACTACATCATCAGTTCGAGGGCGAGGTCCATATTATCAGCGGTGTTGGGTCGAGGTGCCCAGGGTCGAGGTGCCCTCGTTGTCGGTTGTAGTTCCGGGTCGAGGTGCCCAGGGTCGAGGTGCCCACTACATCATCAGTTTGAGGGCGAGGTCCCTATTGTCAGCGGTGTTGGGTCGAGGTGCCCTGGGTCGAGGTGCCCCCGTTGTCGGTTGTAGTTCCGGGTCGAGGTGCCCACTACATCATCAGTTCGAGGGCGAGGTCCCTATTGTCAGCGGTGTTGGGTCGAGGTGCCCTAGGTCGAGGTGCCCCCGTTGTCGGTTGTAGTTCCGGGTCGAGGTGCCCACTACATCATCAGTTCGAGTGTGAGGTCCCTATCGTCAGCGATGTTGGGTCGAGGTGCCCCCGTTGTCGGTTGTAGTTCCGGGTCGAGGTGCCCAGGGTCGAGGTGCCCACTACATCATCAGTTCGAGGGCGAGGTCCCTATTGTCAGCGGTGTTGGGTCAAGGTGCCCCCGTTGTCGGTTGCAGTTCCGGGATGCGTCCTAAGGTCGAGGGCCCACTGCATCATCATCACAGTTCACATTCGGTGGTTCAGGAACAAAGCCCAGAGGTCGAGGCGCCTCGCCACCATATCTACTACATCATCAAATTAGTTCGAAGCAGCAGGCAAGTCAGGTGGCAGCTGGCGAGCCAGGTAAGTAAAAATGCATTGCACGTACTTTGATAGGATTGTCATTGTCACACACTGCACAAGCCACATCAAAGTAGGGGCGACTGTAGGCACTGCATTTTTACATATAAGCCCGATGATGAGTCTCGTATGGAGACACTACCTCTTAAGTTGTGAAAGCCGCGGGAAACGGACGTTGGAAGGGTAAAGTTGGAAATTAGCATTTTTGTCAGATTTAACTCGCTTGTTTCGCTTCGGGTTCGCTTGTTGGACCTCTGTTTTTAAACACACCAAGCCCAATCCAAAATAATTAAAACATTTAAAATGCATGTCACAAATTAAATTAAAACCAATTAAATTAAACTTAAATTAAATTAAATTAAATCACATTCCTAAACTAAATAAATCCAATTAAATTAAATTAAAACACATGTCACAAATTAAATTCCATAAATCACATTCCTAATTTAATTAAATCACCTACCAATTTAAATAAATCATATCTTTAATTAAAAAGAACAAATCAAATCAATTCCCCTAAATAAAGATTTTCCTTATCACATAATAATTAAAAATATCTCCATTTCCTTCTCAAACAAGGTAAGCCCCCTTCCCTTGGCCTATAAAAAGAGACCCTACACCAACACATAAAACCCTGGCAGAGAACTCATTCATCTTACACTAAAAAATCCTCTCGGCTCTCTCTAATCTACATGCACAAACAAACCTAGAAACCCTAAACACCCTTCATCAGCCACAAACCTTGACCACACGCCACTGCCTCTCTCACAGACTGCCTTCACGCCTGCTTGCACCCTCCACTCACAATTCATTGCCTCTCTCTTCACAAACGTAAGCCACGCCACTTACTGCCCACTAGCCACGTTAACTAAGCCACAAGATCATTCAAATCAGCCTTTCACGCCACCTGCAACCTTCACCGACTGCAACCTTCACGCCAACACAATCAACGCACCTCGCCCTTCACGTAATGTCCCACATCGCCCAAATACCTCATTTAACAACCCTTCACACATAAACCTTAACTGCTTAATTCCATAGCCTATTGCCTCGCCACAGCCTGCCACACACGTAAGCCCATTCAAACCCATTCAACGCCACAGCCTGCCACACACCTACAGCCTTCGAACCCATTCAACGCCAGCAACCACCGAAAATAATCCCTCCATACAGCACCTATCAACCATATAACAGGCCCTACAAACACCCCATAATCCACCAAAATTCAGTCCAGAAAACTGCCAAAAACTGTCCAGAAAAACTGCATCCTTACCACCGAAAACCGTGACCAGAAACAGCCATAAAACGGAGTAAAACAGCAGCCCGAATAGCAAAACAGCGAGGAAAGACGTTGAGTTAGTGAACCAAAAGAGTTGCGGATCATTCACCATTCCAACGGACATGTAACGCCCTTTCGTGAGACGACAAAAGAGGTTAGACCTGAGGGCACCTTTTTATTTATTATCTTTCATTTATTTTATTTACTTTAGAAATATTATAGCATGAGAGTCGTTTGAGGCATGATGTGATTGTTGGATGAGCGGAATATGTGTTCCATTTTTGTGGTATATATGATGGAAACCCGGACGTAAATTCTGTAGCCGAATCCGAATGGACGGTAGTGCGATTTGTACTCGGGATACAACGCCACGTACCACTTAAGAGACACGTATTTCGTCTCATCTAAACTTGTGTTTGAGCATGATGTAGTTCGTAGATTATTTAGTTATTATTTAAAGTATGATGTAGTCTAGTTTATTGTTTATTTTCAACCATGATTATGTTATTTTATGCATGATATTTTATTTAGTTTATGATTATGTTTAAATAGTTATTTGTTTATTTTGGTTTAATGGCTTAATGTGCTCATTGTGTGATATTGCGTGTTTGCCGTTTAAAGACTTGTTTTCGAGCATGCACACTTAGATTAGGAGTTATTTTGATGAATGCATACTAGACGTTGATTACCCTTGAGTATGACTGTTGAATAGATTCGGTTAGTTTATTGCACAAATCACATCATTACAAGTGACATAAGTAAGGGACCATTCCGAACCCAACGGTTTGAGGTCTTCCCTTGCGAGGGGTGAGTGCGGCCTTAAATCTTTGTCCCGGTTCACACCGGGTGGCGACTCCATGTTATTTCGTACTCCCAACTAGGCCGCGAGCCTAGAACAACGTCGTCAGTTTCTGTGTCCTACACAATGCCATTTTGTAACAAGTATATATTGCTTTGTTTCAATTAGGTTTTAATAACCTTTTCACACTTTACCTAAAACTCCATTGAAAGAAGACATAGAAGCTTGAGAGAAAGAAAAGCAAAAACAAGGAAAAGCTTGGAATTTAGTAAGTTTTTTCAACTTGCCATTAGAGAGAAAAATGTTCCTCTTGTTGTGGTCTTCATCTTGTGTTGTTCTTATTCTTTATTCTATGTATTTTGGAGAATGGATGTTTTTTGGAAAGGGTTGAGCATATATAAATATCATAGAATGTTACTAATGAGTTAATAAGTATTATATTGATGGTTTAAGAAACTAGTTGCCATTCTAGAGTTATTGACCCACTCTTAGATGACCTAGAATTGTTCTATAGTTATTTCATTGTGGTGAGGCTTGTAATGGTGTTTTAGAAACTTGATTTAAGTGTTGGTTTCAAGTTTCTGACCTTGTACCACTTTTTGGCTTTTCATTTATGTTGAGTATTTGGATTTGTATATGATGCATGTAAAATACTCTTCTGTTTGCGTCTGGTCGGACCTAATGTGGTCGGCACTTATGTGGTCGGACCTCGTCTAGTCGGACCTAATGTGATCGGCACTTATATGGTCGGACCGAATGTGGTCGGCACTTATGTGGACGGACCTCGTCTGGTCGGACCTAATGTGGTCGGCACTTATGTGGTCGGACCTCGTCTGGTCGGACCTAATGTGGTCGGCACTAATGTGGTCGGACCTAATGTGGTCGGACAAATGGCCTTTTGTGGTCGGATTATTACTTCATCTGATTGGATCATACATATGAGTAATTCATTTTGGGTTTAGGTGAAATCCGAATAGATTATTCATATTACATAGGGAATAATCTACTCGGTATTTTGAAAAAGTTTTGAAATACGATTTCCGCCCCGACCCGAGCTTCCACTACGCCCGACCCGCATCCCTTACAATTACCACCACTGCCGTTGTGATCCTTGTGACGTGTTCTGTCCGTTGATCACCTCATTCTGAAATTTTGAAGTCGTTGAAGCTCGGTGCGTTATATTTTACAGTTTTAGGGGTGTATTTGTAAGATTTTGAGAGTTTTGGACTTATTCTTAATTTGGCATGTTTAGGGACCTAAATGTATGAATTCTGATTTCTAGTAAGTAATAGGTGATAAATGAGAAGTTTGGGACTAAATTGATAATATTAGAGAGTATTGTGGTTAAATTACAAATTTGAAAATTTTAGGGGTAAAATTATAATTTTAGTTAAATATATGGACCTGATCGTAATTTTATAATTTTTCCAGATTTTAGCGAGGACATATAGATATAGAGAGTTTTCCGTGGATTGAGGTAAGTACAAAGCACGATGATTCCCTTAATATAAATGTTTGTTGATTGATGTTTGATATGTAAGTTTACGTAATATAATATAAATATTATATATATATATATATTGGAAAATTGATAGCATGAGAACATAAATGTGAATATTATAAATTTTATGCTTGTACTATGAATCGAAGTATTTTAGTATTATGTGATTTGAAGATGAGTTGATGGATGAAATGCAATGAGATGTGTTGTATTGGATGATGTGTGAGATTGTTGTTATGCTATCGGATTTAGTATGATAATGGTCCGATATGCGAGATTTGCAGAGGCGTGTGGTTCAATCCTCCTCTTGTACATTTATGTGGGATTATATGGTGGGAAACCTTGGGGGTAAGAGAGTGACTCTCTCAATGGTTTCAATCCATTATTATACCGAATCTGGATAGCAAACCTTGTTTGATTGAGATGTGTTGTTGTGAGTATGTTTTGCATGAGTTAGCTTTTAAATATTAATTGTTGTTTTCATATATTAATTATTATATATATATTTTTTGTTGGTGAGGTCATGTTGAGAGTATTAGTGTTTTTACTTACTGAGCTTTTTAAGCTCACCCCCCATTTCCCAAACATCTCAGGTAGTTCGTCAGTGCAACAGTAGCAGTATTAGTACCATGATTGGACTTGTTTACCACAGCCGTCAGTCGGGTTGGTCCATATATTTCTTTTGGTTTTTTAGATAGGATATTTAGGACAGCTTTTATGTTTTCAGACACTTTTGGTGTAAACATTTATTTGGGATTTATTGGATTGCATTTTATGAAATATTATTTTTCTTTGTGAACTTTTGGTTCAGTTGCATGACATAGAGGTGCTCGAGTTGAAGTGGTTCGTAGACGCCTTTATAGGGTTGGGCCCGCTCTAGGAAGGGGGTCGTGACAAATTTTGGTATCAGAGCGAAGGTTATAGATTCTGTAGACACCTTGCATTAGATGAGGGTATTAAATAATAGTTTTGTGTCTGTGGAAAAATGTCTGGACGTCGCTGTGGTACTGGTACTCAACGTGGGAGAGAGATAGTTTGACGATATGTGAGAATGTCGAGTATTAGTTTAAAGAGACCTCACACTTAGCCGGTAGATCCTAAATTGGTTGTAGTTCCATCTGTTGTGCCACCGATTATTGAAGGTAACGAAGGTTCTAGACCTATACCTCCAGTAGTTCCGACAGTCGCCCCATCGTACTCATGCAGTTGTAATTAACCCTATTCATACGACTATACCTAATATGACTCATGTCGCTCCTTCAGTTCCCCCGACAGCCACTAATCTAGAAGATGTTTTGGGAATATTTATTGATGTAGTTGTACAATTTTTTTTAGAGGACCAGCAACTAATGTACCTTCGAGCACCAGTGGTAATACGAGCAAGCTAGAACGATTTCTTAATTTGAGGCCTCATCAGTTTCATGATACAGCTGATCCCCTTACTGCAGAGAAATTGAAGAATGATATTGAGCATATATTCGGTGTGTTAGACCTGACCGATCAAGAAAATGTTAGGTTTGCTGCCTTTATGATGAGAGGTGAGGTGGAGACCTGGTGGAAGCATACCGAGACTCTACTGACAGATAGATTGAGAGCACCAGTTTTCGGAGAGCTTATAGACTTAGAAGACCTCAGTATATCACTTGGGATATGTCCGAGGAAACATTTAATGAGAAGTATTTCTCTTATGTTTATCATAGTGAGCAGCGTCGTCAATTTGAGCATATGGTTCATGAACCATCAGAGACAGTAATGAAGTATGAGAGGCGAATTATTTCCATATCCCGGTACTACCCATAGTTAATTCGGTGAGAATAGGACAAATGTGAGAAGTTCAAGGGCGGGCTGAACAAGAGATTAGGTCACAGATCTCGATTTTGGGGAAGCTGTCTTATACAGTACTAGTTGACAGAGCTTTGATTGCAGAGAGTGACATCAGGGTCGAGAGGGAGAACATGGAAGCCTTCCGAGAGAGCAAGAATAGGGGGCGAGATGAGGTTTCTGATGGGAGACAGGGTAAATCTAATAGTAGACAGTATTCTCTGCAGCCGAGACACAGTGGGATACCACCCAGAGGCACTCAGAGTGCACTTCCTAGAGGACAGTTCCGTGGGGGTCGGACTAAACAGGTCTATAGTAGAGGCACAATACAATCTTTTGATCAGAGTGCATCGAGTGTAGCAACTCGACCAACTAGCACACGACGATTCTATAATTGTGGTCAGGAGGGACATATCAGCACACAATGCAATAGAGCAAAGAGATGTTACGAATTTCAGCAGTTTGGACATTTGGTCAGAGATTGTTCCGCTGGTGATGGATATTGATGGGTTGAGCAACCAGCATGAGGAGTAGTGGCAACAAGACGTGGTCGAGGGATAAGTTCTGGTGGTAATCATGGGCGAGGCTCAGGTTTCACACAGGGTAGAGGCAGAGGGACTCCGAGTGGAGCATATGGTGGTATATGAAAGACATCTCATATTTATAATGCACCTGCAACATTCATGGTTTTGATGAATTGGGTGTTTCAGCCGTATTTGGATAAATTTATTGTAGTGTTTATTGATGACATCCTTGTGTATTCGTCCTTCTGGATCGATCATGAGCAGCACCTTCGATTGGTAATGGATATTTAAGGAATGAGCAATTATATGTCAAGTTCTCCAAATGTGAGTTTTGGCTGGACATGGTGGTGTTTCTGGGACACATCATCTCAGAAGAGGGTATTTATGTAGATCCGCAGAAGGTCGAAGCAGTTTTGAAATATGAGAGACCAAAGACGGCGACAGAGGTACGGAGCTTCATGGGATTAGCAGGCTACTACCATCGATTTATCTGAGACTTCTCTATTATTGCTGCTTCGATGACTCGGTGACGAGAAAAGAAGTACCATTTGTGTGGACTAACGATTGTGAGAGAAGCTTCCAGATTTTGAAGGAGAAATTGACTATTGCATCGGTACTCACTCTACTGTCTGGACTTGATGGATATGTGGTTTATACGGATGCATCACATCATGGATTAGGATGTGTGCTGATGCAGCATGGGAGAGTGATTTTGTATGGTTAGATACAGTTAAAGAACCATGAAAAGAATTATCCCACCCATGATCTGGAGTTGGCAACGATTGTACATGCTCTTAAAATTTGGTGGCATTATCTATATGGTGCCAAGTGTGAGATTTATACCGACCAGAAGAGCTTGAAATATCTTCCCACTCAGAGAAATTTGAATTTGAGGCAGAGGCGTTGGATGGAGTTCCTCAGTGACTATGATTGTACTATTAATTACCATCCGGGAAAGGCCAATATAGTTTCTGACGCACTCAGTAGGAATAACGTGGGTAAACTGTAATTTCTGAGAGCTAGGTAGAGGATGTTTGAGGAGATGGCGACATTACATTTGACATTTGAGGTATCTGACAGAGGAGGGCTTATTGCTCATATGAAAGTTCGACCTACATTGCTAGATATACTCAAAACAGCACAAGACGAGGATGAACAATGCAAGAAATGGAAAGCAGAGGCTGCAGAGAGAGATGTTACTACTTTCAGATTGAGTTCAGATGATGTATTACTTTTTGGTGATAAAGTTGTGGTACCACCTACCGGAGCACTTAAGCAGGAGATTTTGGATGAAGCTCATGATGCCCCGTATAACATGCATCATGGGAGTACCAATATACATCAGAATTTGAAGAAAATATATTGGTGGTTGGGAATGAAGAGAGAGATTGCAGAGTTTGTATCTCGTTGTCTGGTTTGTTAGCAGGTCAAGACAGAGCATTAGCACCCAGCTTGGATTACTCCAGCCTCTACCTATACCTGAGTGGCCGTGGGAAAACATTGCGATGGATTTTGTAGTAGGGCTACCGAGCACACAAAAAAGACTACGATGCAATTTGGGTCATACTGGACCGATTGCCTATGTCTGCTCATTTTCTACCGATTCGCGTTACGTAGGGACCAGAGAGGCTAGTAGAACTGTATGTGGAACAGGTTGTGCGGTTACATGGAGTACCGGCATCGATTGTATCAGATATAGATGCCAAATTCACTTTTCGTTTTTGGCAAGGTTTCCAGATGTCTATGGGATCGAAGATTACTATGAGCACGACATTTCACCCTCAGACTCATGGGCAGTCTGAGCGGACTATTCAGACATTGGAAGACCTACTGAGATCGTGTGTATTGACTTTTGCTGGAGGATGGGATGGTCATTTACATCTGATAGAGTTTGCCTACAACAACAGCTTCCAGATGAGTAACGGTATGGCTCCATTTGAGGCATTGTAAGGGAGGAGGTGCATGACTCATATTTGTTGGGGCGAGGTTGGAGATAGACAGATTCATGGTTCAGACTTGGTAGATATGACATCTGAGAGGATCAGACTTATCTGAGCTAGACTGTTGGAGGTGCAGAGTCGACAGAAGAGTTATACTGACGAAAAAAGAAATGACATTGAGTTCAAAGTTGGGGATAAAGTCTTCTTGAAAGTCTCCCATTGGAAGGGAGTATTGAGATTTGGCTGGAAAGGAAAGTTGACATCGCACTATATTAGTCCTTACGAGATATTGGAGAGAGTGGGAAAATTGGCATATCGTCTGGCATTACCACCGAAATTAGAAAGGATTCACAACATGTTTCATATGTCAGTGCTGAAGAAATATGTACCAGATCCTACTAACATCCTGGAGAGCCAACCGGTAGAATTGAGTGAGAATATGACTTATGAAGAAAAGCTCATGAATATTATAGAGCGGAAAGTCCAAGAGTTAAGATCCAGATATATCACCCTAGTAAAGGTCATTTGGACTAATCATCACATCCAAGAGGTGACTTGGGAAGTGGAACAAGACATAATTGAGAAACATCTAGAGCTGTTCAAGGATTGAGAAATTTCGAGGACGAAATTTTTATAAGGTGTGTATATTGTGAGACCAAGTCTCTTGCTATCTTATTTAAAATTTAACTACTCATTAACCTTATCATCCCTACCTTTTTGTTACCCACCAGCACACTAACATGATAACTACTCCAAACATGACACTAACTCATTTACTATATAAATTGGAACTAACTCTAAGATTTATCCATTTAGTGTGTGTGTGTTGTTGCTGTGAATCATTAGAGAGTAAGACATACAAAACTTCAAGAGATTAGTGAGCAATCAGAGAGAGAGAGTTGAACCAGTAGAGAGAGAAAATGCAGAAGAGAGAGAAAGTGTGGGTAGGCGAAAGAATGGATCGTTCATCATTTTCCGATCACCTTTTCCGGTGAGTGACCACTCCAGGAGAATCCCCTCGCCGAGACGAAGCCAACATCGTCGGTCCGATCGCCAGACTCATCCTCACGCGGCGCCGCTTCACGTGCCGCCGCTTCATGCGCCCCACGCGCCGCCGTGGGTGAACGACACCTCCCGGACCAGAATCTTCCCATCATCGAGATACGCGGGTTAGACACCCCATTTACCCAATTCGGATCTTCGATTGTCGTGAAATGAGCCAAGAACGAGTTAACGCCATTCGATTGTTCGTCGATGACCACCGAGCATCCGCCATTACCACCACTTCTGTTGTGATCCTGGTGACGTGTTATGTCCGTTGATCACCTCATTCTGAAATTTTGAAGTCGTTGGAGCTCGGTACGTTATATTTTACAGTTTTAGGGGTGTATTTGTAAGATTTTGAGAGTTTTGGACTTATTCATAATTTGATATGTTTAGGGACCTAAATTTATGAATTCTGATTTCTAGTAAGTAATAGGTGATAAATGAGAAGTTTTGGACTAAATTGATAATATTAGAGAATATTGGGGTTAAATTACAAATTTGAAAATTTTAAGGGTAAAATCGTAATTTTAGTAAAATATAGGGACCTGATCGTAATTTTATAATTTTTCCAGATTTTAGCGATGACATATAGATATAGAGAGTTTTGCGTGGATTGAGGTAAGTACAAAGCACAATGATTCCCTTAACATAAATGTTTGTTTATATATATATATATATTGGAAAATTGATAACATGAGAACATAAATTGTGAATACAATTTTTGGGTATAAATTGTATGCTTATATTATGAATCGAAGTATTTGAGTATTATGTGATTTTGAGATGAGTTGGTGGATGAAATGCGATGAGATGTATTGTATTGGATGCTGTGTGAGATTGTTGTTATGTTGCCGGATTTAGTATGATAATGGTCCGATATGCGATATTATGCAAGATTATGCGAGATTTGCAGAGGCGTGTGGTTCAATCCCCCTCTTGCACATTTATGCGGGATTATATGGTAGGAAACCTTAGGGGTAAGAGAAAGACTCTCACAATGGTTTCAATCCATTATTATACCGAATCCAGATAGCAAACCTTGTTTGATTGAGATGTGTTGTTAAGAGTATGTTTTTCCTGAGTTAGCTTTTAAATATTAATTGTTGTTTTCATATATTAATTAATATATATATATAATATATATATATATATATATATATATATATATATTATTATATATATATATATATATATATATATTGTTGGTGATGTCATGTTGAGAGTATAAGTGTTTTTACTTACTGAGCTCTTTAAGCTCACCCCCCATTTCCCAAACATCCCAGGTAGTTCGTCAGCACAACAGTATCAGTATCAGTACCATGATTTGACTCGTTTACCACAGCCGTCAGTCGAGTTGGTCCAGACATTTCTTTTGGTTTTTGAGATCTGATATTTAGGACAACTTTCATGTTTTCAGACACTTTTTTGTTTAAATATTTATTTGAGATTTATTGGATTGCATTTTATGAAATATTATTTTTCTTTGTGAACTTTTGGTTCAGTTGCATGACATATAGGTGCTCGAGCTGAAGTGGATCGCGAACCCCTTTAGGGTTGGATCCGCTCTAGAGAGGGAGTCGTGACAATTATAGTCCCCAAAATTGGATGAATAATTGATAATTTGTCCCCAAGATTGGATGAATAATTGATAATTTGTTGGTGGTTACGCAAGTTACTAATTTTCAAAATATTCCATTGTTTATAATCAAAATTTTAGTTTTGGTTTAAATCATTGGAAATTAGCTAAAATAATCAAAATAATAAATATTCAAGTCAAATATGAAATTGTATTTTTATCAGGAAGTAGCACATCTGGTTGCGCCTTATGCAACCAGTTGAGTCTTGCTATTTTTTTAATTATAAAAAATTAATAAAATTAGATTTTCTAATTAAATTAATAATTCTTTTATTATAAATTTTACATTAATATGTTATTTATAATAAAATATTATATTTAAAAATTTGTTTTTATTTTTTTAAAAAATAAAATTTAAATATTATAAAAAAATAAATAATTCTGTTATTATAAAAAGACAGAAACGAGCAATTGCTCCAAAAGACGCAACTGGTTGCTCCTAACGCGCAACGAGTTACGTTACATCCTGATCAAAAATGCAATTTCATATTTGACTTGAATATTTTCAAAATGACCTTTATTATTTTGGTCATTTTAGCTAATTTTCCTTAAAACATTTTATTATAAATGAATTTATTTAGAATTAAAAATGTATACATTTAATTAAAAAAAATTAATTTTTAATATGAACACATGATTAGGTTTTTAAAGTCAAGCCCAACCCAGGCCCCTTTTTTCGTTGGGCTGGATTGGGCTTTGTGATCCCGAGTTTCTTTAAGCTTATGCTGGGCTGTTTTTGCTTTTTTAATCTTTGTTCTTGACTTCATATGTAAAAGTGAGTATGAATAAAAGTACAAATAAAAACCAAATATAATATATGATTAAACACTTTATAAATCGGAACAGGGTCGGGTTTAGTTTGAATAAAGTATAAATAAATAATAAACGGATATAATATATGATTAAACATTTTATAGATCGGTACGGGGTCGGGTTTTTTTATCCCAAGCCTGACCCATATCCCATTTTCACTGGCCTTTGCGACCCTTTCTTTCTGTAACCTTACAATTGGTTTTGCGTGTGTTTTTTGTTATTATAATTTCACTATTTTAAAAATAAAAAATAAAAAATGACTATAAAAAAATATTGAGACTATATATTTACAAAAATTATATTCTAATTACCAGTATCTTATATTTTACTATAATTGTTGATGATAATTTCTGCAGTTAAGTCTTTTGTACAGATCGATAAGGGCAGAGAGGGAAATTCACCTCATTAGGAGGATCAAGAATCAGAAGATGTATATCGCTCCCTCAACCCGGCTTCATGAGTGTAACCGACCCGAGGATGCAACTTGGTACATATTTCAGAGGCCATCTATGTCAGAGCTGAGGCCGGCCACTCTTGGCCAGAAGCTCGGTTTGATTTGGCCTTACCACATGGAACCAGCAGATGAGCTCGGACACTTCAAGTCAGGACGTAAATAGTTTGAGAAGCTCGACATACATATTGACCGATCTCTTGAAAACCGACGCGGGATCGGAGTTGTTGGACTTTTCCCTCCAAAACGTGTTATCGTTTCAAAAGCATTTTACAGGCTGGATCCAATATGTTGCGTGTGGCAGTAAAGAAAGCAGAGTGATGTGACAGGCCGTCAGACGACAGGTTTTACTGTCGGCGAATACAGTCTTGGGGCAGAGAGCCCGTCAATCAATCGGTGACAGCGCGGGAAACGTCATAAAGTTAGAGAAACAGTGTGTATTTCCCGAGTATATAAAAGGTGGGTGGATTCATTTGTATAGGTTGGGTCTTTTAGACATAAAACTTGTAACAAAGAGAAAGAACACAACTTGTAACACTCTTTCAACTGCTCGGCCACTTTCAGACCTTGTTCAAAACAGGTCGGTCGAGTCAGTTTTGACAATAAAACAACCCTCATCGTTTTGTGCCCGTGGACGTGAGCTGGATTCACTCCGCCGAACCACGTTAAAATTTTTTTGTCAACCTTTAAGTTTTTTCTTGCCTTTTACTAAGTTTGTTTTTGGTCTCCCCATAACCAAACAAATTCAAGGTTGAGGGAAGGTTGTCTCGAGGGAGTTATCCCCGAAACTGCCACTGGGACGAAAATCAGTCGTCAACAGTTGGCGCCGTCTGTGGGGAAAGAACAAAAAGCAACTTGCGTAGTAAGATGATGGTAGAAGATGGAAACCGTAGGTTATTGGGTAGTTCAGCAGCAGAATGGATGAAAACGGGAGAAGGAAAGGGTTCGCCGAAAGGAGGGTTGGTAGAGTAAACTTTCTACTTGTGAGTTGTAGAATGGAATGTATGAGGGGTAACCAACGATCACCCATCAGGGCTGAGTTGTAGAATGGAATGTAACATTGCGGATGGGTGATGTTCGTTGGCCGCAGCTGAACCAGTCCCCCCTGGAGCAAGCGTCATAACTGATGGGTCTGTCAGAGTCTCCAGCTCTACAAGTTGGTAGTGCTCAAGGATCCAGCTGGGAACTTGTCAGTCCAGGACAAGGGATGACGTCTCTCATGGCCCCCCTCAATTGGTGCGGTGATCTCCCCAAATGAGAAGAAATGAGAAAAAACCCATGGGGAGAATCACAAGGAGCAAGGACTGAAGGCCTCGGCTGGGTTTCCAGATTTGCTCGGGATATGCAAGGTCCATGGAAAATGCATTATTCATCAGCGCCTGTGGAACGTTTGGTGCATCAGACCCTGTGAGCCCGGTTCAGATCAGCAGGATCTGAAGAAGCCTCGACTCGGGAATCAGCTTGCGTGTGAAGTTTACAATTACGGCATACGCATCGGGAGCCTTCGGAATCAAGCTCAGACTAGAAGACATGGTCGGACTGCGAAGCAAGAACCAGAAGGAAGCATTGTAAAAGTCTCTCTTAAAATGTCCCGCAAAGAGTTGTAAGAAGGGCAGCATGTCTTTTGAATATGAATAAAACTCTCATTTTCTTTAAGAAACTTGTCTCTTTTTACTTGTTTGTTAAATGAAAGCGAATGTTTTTTTCAATATTCTTGGGATGTGCTCGATGCGAAGGGGTTACTGGTAACTGGGAAGGGCACCAATCCCGGGTGTTATTATCAAACCCCCGGTTGGAAGTGTCACGACCTGATTCCTTTCACTTTTGAGGATCCAGAACGCATCAAGGGATGTAACATGTGTGGGAAACGCGCGAACCCCTTGCGGCACGCCAATCCCGGGTGTCATTATCAAACCCTCGATGGCGGAGCGTCACTACCCCATGGCTCGTATTTTTGAGGAATATCTCGGGTAAACCGGACCCATGGACGTTTCTCCCCCTGCAGGTCGGCTGGTGAGTCCCGCTAAGTACCATCAGACCATCTAACTTGGGCTTGGCCGAATGGCGCCCTTGATTACAGGAGTCTCGGGTAAACCGGACCTAGGGACGTTTCTCCCCTATGAGTCGGCTGGTGAGTCCCGTTGAGTACCATCAGACCATCTGGCTTGGGTTTGGCCGAATGGCGCCCTTGATTACATGAGTCTCGGGTAAACCGGACCTAGGGACGTTTCTCCCCCTACGAGTCGGCTGGTGATTCCCGTTGAGTACCATCAGACCATCTGGCTTGGGTTTGGCCGAATGGTGCCCTTGATTACAAGAGTCTCGGGTAAATCGGATTTATAGACGTTTCTCCCCTACGAGTCGGCTGGTGAGTCCCGTTGAGTACCATCAAACCACCTGGCTTGGGTTTGGCCGAATGGCGCCCTTGCTTACAGGAGTCTCGGGTAAAGGACTTAGGGAGGTTTCTGCCCCTACGAGTCGGCTGGTGAGTCCCATTGAGAACCACCCAGAAAGGGCACACGCGGGGTGTCCATGCCCTCCGTGGGGATTTACCTGACCGCCCGGATCGGCGTATCCGTAGCCTAGTTAGCCAGGACACTGAATTGTAAGGTTCAGAATTGTATTTTGGAGGACTCGGGCAGGACGCTGCCTCGGAGAATCCGAGTTGCTATTTTTTGCTTGTGATTTTTGCATGGGGTATGTGCTAAGTCACCTCCATTTTTTATTATTATTAACTTTAATTTGTTCCAATTTTTTATTTTCGTTGGTCTGGCAAGTGGACGCCCGCGCCAGGACCCATAGAGCCTCAGAGGTTGAAAATCTTCCCCCGTGTAAGTCTCAAAAGTTCCACCCGCTCGGGGCTGAATTCGTTCCGCCGATGCAAATGTTCCACACGCTCGGGGCTGAATTCGTTCCGCCAATGTAAATTTTCCACCCGTTCGGGGCTGGATTCGTTCCACTGATGCAAATGTTGCACCCGCTCGGGGCTGGATTCGTTCCGCCGATGCAAATATTTCACCTGCTCGGGGCTGTATTCGTTCCGCCGATGCAAATATTCCACCAGCTCGGGATCGGATTCGTTCCGCCGTGTCTGTTATGTTCCACCCGCTCGGGGCTGGATTCGTTCCGCCGATGCAAATGTTCCACCAGATCGGGGCCGGATTCGTTACGCCGTGTCTGTTATGTTCCACCTGCCCGGGGCTGGATTCGTTCCGCCGATACAAATATTCCACCCGCTCGGGGCTGGATTCGTTCTGCCGATGCAAATGTTCCACCCGCTCGGGGCTGGATTTGTTCTGCCGATGCAAATATTCCATCAGTTCGGGGCTGGATTCGTTCCGCCGATGCTCTGCTCCATCAGCTCGGGGTTATGGTGAATCCCACCGAGTCCACCTCTTTGGTCTGGGGACGTAACATTCCCCCAGAGCCAAATGTCATTTTCAGCTCGGGGTTTGGGTGAATCCCACCGAGTCCACCTCTTTGGTCTGGGGACGTAACATTCCCCCGGTGCAAATGTCCTTTTCAGGTCGGGGTTGGGGTGAATCCCACCAAGTCCATCTCTTTGGTATGAGGACGTAACATTCCCCCAGAGCCAAATGTCCTTTTCAGCTCGGGGGTTGGAGTGAATCCCACCGAGTCTATCTTTTTTGTATGGGGACACAACATTCCCCCTAGAGCCAAGTGTTCTTCTCAGCTCGGGGTCAGGTTACGTCCCACCAAAAGCATTTGATCTTGGCTCGGGGACAGATCATCACCTCGAGGCTCAACTCAAATTGGTCGAGTGCAAGGTCACAACGAGATGTGGAATGGCAAGTCAGAAAATCTAAAGCCAAAATAAGATAAGTCTAAGAAGAAGAACAAAAGCATATGAGATAAGTGTTAAAGAGAAGAGTTGTGATTACAAACAAAAGCATATTGTTTGGATTTACATAGGGCCTCATTCGGGTCACCCTTTACTGATCAGCCCGCGCAGGGGTAGCAACTTCTTCTTCAATAAGCGAGAATGGCAGCTGAGCATGCTCGGCATCGGGAAAGAGGGCAATGACTTCATCCTGGGAGGCAAGAGGGGCTGCAACTTCGGCCTCGGACACTTCGGGGGTAGGAGCCTTATGTCGATTCTCTTCAGGAGCCGAGGACATTGGTACTGATGAAATAGGCTCAGGATCATGTACGTCTTCTAGAGGAGAAGGAAGCCATTCTTTGAACTCTTCCTTTGAGAGCTCTCCTTTGCAGAATCGGATTGCCGCATGGATAGGCCCCATGTCTAAGCCAGACATCACCAACGGAATGATTTCGGCACAATCACTGACCCCCTCAAGTCTAATGGCATCCCGCTCACCTTCCAGCTCTGTTTATTTTTTCCTCAACTCATTTCAAGCCCAATCTCTCTCCTCGGTTAATTTCTTGATTTTGGACTCGACGTTTGACGTCTCCCACCTCAAACGATTGTTTTCCACTTTGGCAGCCTCCAAATCCTTTTTAGCAGTCTCCGATTTTTCCCTGACCAGAGCATAAGCATTGCGGAGGGATTCATTCAGCGAGGCGGCTTTGGCCGCAGCCTCCCCCAATATCTTTATTGTTTCTGTACTTTTGGCCAATTTGGCCTCCTGCTCGGTAATCTGGCTCTGAAGCCTTTGCGTCTGACATCCCTTGGATAAAAGGCTGATGAGTAGATCTTTGTTTTTGGCCATAAGATAATTTCCCTGCGAGGAGGAAATGAAAAAGTCGGAACAGCAGACAAGTAAAGTTACAGGGCAGAAACATGAAGTTTGTTACCTTAGCCATCTGAGAGAAAAACACTGTAACCACGTTCTCGGGAGAAAGGTCTTCGAATTTTGGGATCTCCTCCACAGGAATCGCGTCGGCCAGTTCATTGAATGCCGGTACAAGATGGGAAGTGGCTTCTCAGATTTTTTCACTAAGGTCGTCCTGCCCGAGCACCACGATGCATTTTCCTTTCTTGGAGGAGGCATACACAGCTCTTCTTTCTCTCCAAATGGCCTGCCTCCTGACCATAGGATGTTCTTCCTCTTCCTCGTCCGCTGGTTTAGCCTCTCCCGCCCCGATCAGGTGTCTTCGTTTGCTGGCAGACCTTGGAGGGCTAGAAGGTCGGGTTGTTGTCCTCGGGAGTACCCTAGATGGGGAGATCGAGACTTGAGCAGACGACCGGGTCACCTCTTTGGTTTTCCTCTTGGCCTCGGTAACTATTGGCTGTTTCCGAGAAGATCCAATTTTGTCTGGACCGGTCCTCTTCGATGCACTTGCCAGCTGGTCAAGATATTTTGGCCGCTTTGACATTCCTGCATAGTACAAGGCAGAAAGAATGGTCAGTTCGAAATTTAGAAGATTTCAAGTCATTTACGGGTCAAGCAAGTAAGAGGATCAGTCAAAAAGTCAGTAAGAACCTACTCAGCCGCCTCGAGACCTGTGGAGGTGCGCTCCGGACAAGCCCTGACTCCAAGAAGGCAGAGTCATTGACTACCCTCCTCCAGTGGCTGGCGTAGCTCCGGGCCACCTTGATCCTAGCACGGACCACATGGGTAACCTTGGGAGGATCCTTCAAGCAGACTGAGAAAGGTTAGAGAGTTAGTATTTTGGCATGAAAGAAAGAAAGAAAAGCTGAGAAATCTGGTCCTAACCTCCCGCTCTGAATATGTCGGGGACTTCTGTCATCTCCGAACACGCGGACAAGGTCTGTCCCTAGTCGTCTGTAGCCCAGAACCAGGGATCTTTGAAGTTTTTATTGGTTTGGGGAAGGTCTTTGATGAGGGCAGGGACGTCGGCATATGAAGAGAGGTAATACCAACCGTGGTGTATTTTTGGGTTGGCTTTCAGCTGGTAGAGTCTCTTCTACTTCTCAAAAGTCGGTTCTTCGAGGCTTGTACGATACCAGATCACATGTAAACCAGCGAGAATCCTCCAGCTGTTCAAATTCAGTTGGCAGGGAGTGATCTTTATCATGGCCAGCATCCCCGCGAAGTATGGTTGGATGGGCAGCCGAAGACCGCACTCAAAGAAGAAAGGGAGAAGGGCAACCGAGCCTTCGTCAAGTTGGCTCGCCCGATCGCATTAGCCAGGGACATCCAGAACTATGCCAATCGGGACCTCGTACTGCTGCCGATGCACACACAAGGCTTCTCCAGTGATAGTGGAAGGCTGATTCATGTCTAAAGCCGAGCTGCCCAGCTCTCCAGGCTCAGGGTCTTTTCGGGGGACTATTTGGTGATATGAGTCATTTTTTATCTCAGAAGGGGTAGGGTAAATATCCAAGTCCTCTACGCTGGGTGCCTCTGAGCTTGAGGAGGTTTTTGCAGCGAGGAGGAGACTAAGTTTCTATGGGTTTGGCCGAAGAGGATACAACGTCAGACACATGCCTAACAGTCGTTGTGTGGTGCAAGGTCAATCAGTGGTCAGCTCAAAGTATCACAGGCTCAAGAATTATTCTAGCTACCGATGATATGGGCCTATAGTCTTTAAGTGCCCTAACAATAGCCACAAACAACAAGTCTCTCCCTAAAACACATACAACCAAACACAAAATACCAAAAACCCGAAACACATGCATTATACCCCAGCACATATCCTACGACCAGAGAACACAAGTACAGAACATCCCACACCCAATCAGAAATAAGAGTCACAACATAGAATGAGGAGATAAACACACCAAGAAAATAAGAAGAACCAATAATAGCAAGTAGAAAGTCTGAAAGAGCCAAACAACGATGATAAAAACTACAAGTAAAGAGAGAAGGTCGGGTAAAAAACTTACTTGGTTTGGGAAGAAGAGTCGGCGGTTGATCTGAACGGATGGAAGTCTGCTGGTCTCACGAGCAAGGTAGCTTTTGCAGTTAGGGAGTTGTGGATTTCATAAAAGGGAAAAAGAAGATTTGTTCAGCTCTTTTATAATCAGCACGGTGTGTTTATGGCTGTTGGATCAGGAGAATTTTCGGATGTGCACCGTGTGTCATCTTTGGGCTCCGTCTTATCAGTATGGGATAAACGACTGGGATTGCAATACCCTTTGGCTACCTCGGGAACGGCCGATTGATTTAAGTTTTTGGCGGGAATGCCATAGGCGTTTGACAAGTGGCACGCTCGGGTGAAACCCTGAAGTTGATTTGATGGGCATTTATGAAGATATGATAGCTTGCGATTCTCGAGGGACGGCTATCGTGGGGGTAAAAGAGGAATTTGGCTCAATTGGGATGACAGTTGGAAAAAAACATCAGCATTCTACAACCGAACATATGAAGATGACCGATGAAGATTTGGTCGAAGTCCGAGAAAGTCCTGTATTTTGTTTCAGAGCCGAGCCACCAGTTAGCCAATCGGCTCACTTCAGATTTTTTGTAGTTCCCAGTACCAACTCGTATACTCGTTGGAACCAGGAATTAGGGGACAAATGTTGATGGGAATTTCTGCAGCTAAGTCTTTTGTACATATCGGTAAGGGCAGAGAGGGAAATTCACCTCATTATGAGGACCAAGAGTCAGAAGATGTATATCGCTCCCTCAACCCGGCTTCATGAGTGTGACCGACCCGATGATGCAACTTGGTACATATTTCAGAGGCCAGCTACGTCAGAGCCGAGGCCGACCACTCTTGGCCAAAAGCTCGATTTGATGTGGCCTTACCACCTGGAACCAGCAGATGAGCTCGGACACTTCAAGTCATGACGGAAATAGTTTGAGAAGCTCAGCAGACCACTTGACCGATCTCTTGAAGGCCGACGCGGGATCAGAGTTGTTGGACTTTTCCTTCCAAAACGTGTTATCGTTTCAAAAGCACTTTACAGGCTGGATCCAGTATGTTGCGTGTGGCAGTAGAGAAAGCAGAGTGATGTGACAGGCCGTCAGACGTCAGGTTTTACTTTTGGCGAAGAAAGTATTGGGGCATAGAGCCCGTCAATCAATCGGTGACAACGCAAGAAACATCATAAAGTTAGAGAAACTGTGTGTATTTCCCGAGTATATAAAAGGAGGGTGGATTCATTTGTATAGGTTGGGTCTTTTAGACATAAAACTTGTAACAAAGAGAAAGAACATCACTTGTAACACTCTTTCAACTGCTCGGCCACGTTCAGACCTTGTTCAAAACAGGTCGATCGAGTCAGTTTTAGCAATAAAACAACCCCTCATCGATTTGTGCCCGTGGACGTAGGCTGGATTCACTCCGCCGAACCACGTTAAAACTATATTGTCAACCTTTACGTTTTTTCTTACCTTTTACTAAGTTTGTTTTTTTTTCCCCCATAACCAAACAAATTCAAAGTTGAAGGAAAATTGTCTCGGGGGAGTTATCCTGAAACTGCCTCTGTGACGAAAATCAGCCGTAAACATAAGTATTAAAAAATAAAATTTTATTATAAGAAATATTTTGGAGTAATATTTTATTATTAGTTGTAAAATGTAATTTTTATAAAATTATATGTATGAAATATAAGGTTTTGCAATGATATATTAATAAAATATAAAAAAAAATTATAGTAAATATATTTTTTTATAAAATTTAATAATAAAATATACACTATGATTCTTTTTGAATTCATTTATTATTTTCTGAAATGAGAATCACTCTTTTATCCTTCCCTTGATGTGTGTAAATGTAACTTGGAATAAGTAAAAATCAAAACCGAATATAATATATTATTATTAAACCCCCCCCATATTATTGTCTTATTACAACAGTGATCATATCTCATGATATTTTATTAAAAACAGACCGAATAAAGTGCACGAGTGCATTAGGCAATCGGCCAATAGCCGCAAAAAAAATTGACATGCCGAAAAGCAAAGCACTTTGCTTTGAACAAAGTCCCATCACTTCACGGCGTCGAATCAATGGCCGAGTGTGGACAATCCTTTTTTTAATTTAAAATTTTATTAATATTTTTTTATAATTGATGGAAAAATATAATTTATAATTACATCATTTTAATTTGACCCAATTAAAATAATGAGTATGTATCATTTTTGTTAAAATCAAAATTTATCCCCGCTAAATTAGAGTGATGTCTTCGCCGCTACCTATAATGTTATTATTTTGCGTAAGGGTAGACATAGTTTTGTTCGGTTATAAAAAAATTTATAATTATAATTATTCATTTTTTTTTAGAAAAAAACAACTATTCAGTTGTTCTCTTATAAAAAAAATGTAATTATTTGTAATTGTCAATTCGGTTCGGTTCAATTCATTTTTTCAAATTTTTAATAATAATACTAATAATTAAAATTAAATAATTAGTAATATTAATTTAATCTAATTTGTTAATGACATAATTTTGATTTGACCCAACTGTGTGTATCACTTTTTGTTAAAATCAAATTTTATCCCTATTAAATTAGAATTCTGCCTTCTCCACTACATGTAATGTTATCTTTTTACCTATTATAAAAAAACAAATATTAATTACAATTATTTGATTTTTTTAAAAAAGTAACTATTCAATTTTCTCTTTTCAAAAAAATTTATAATTAATTTTAATGTAATTCCATTCGGTTCAATTCAGTTCTTCAAATTTTTATAATAATAATTATTATTATAATAAAAAATTATAACATAATTTAAAAAATACAATATAGCTATTCTAATTTCTAAACATCACTAACTACATAATAAATAAAAATCCATCACGAGATACAACCATCATTTAAATTATTAATAACAAGAAAAAATCACAACCAAAACAAAGAATTAGAAACATTTATGAAATTAATTATTATTAAACACCAAATAAATTTAATATAAAATAACAATATAACAGATTAAATTCAAAAAATCAAAAAAAAAATCAGATTATTTAATTAATTTGGTTATGTTCAATTTTTTAATTAAAAAATATTTTAATTTATTTTGTTTCGGTTTTTATTCAAAAAATTGACCAATTATTTTTTAAATTAAACAAAATGTCATTAGAGTTAGGTTCGTTTTTTACAAGTTCAGTCATGCTTTTCTTCACCCCTACTTTTGCGGCCGGAGTTTTATAAAAATATAAGATTTGATGAACTTATAATTACCAAAGGGAGATGTACCTGGCCGGCAACATCATTTTTAATGTACCACATGATCCAACAAAGTATAAATAGCACCCTCCTTTATCTTCTTTGGTTCCAACATGTTTGTATCTCTATTTATATATATATATATATATATATATATATACCTTAACTCAATTTTCTAAACCTTCAGAATTCTAAAGAGGAAATATTGATAGTCAGAGTTTGGCGTTACAAGTTCGCAAGGTTGATTAAAATTCACGCAGAGACATCAAAAGTTATGAAGAATGTTGCTTAGTGCGGGTACGAGGAGTTCTTCGAGTTATTACAATCAAAAGGTATTCGAGTCGGTGAAGTTGTCACAATATATACTATATCATCGCTGTAAGATTTCTCATTATAGTGGATTCAAGTGGTAGTCTATACCCAGAGTTATTTTTTACTCACGAGAGTTTTTCACTTCGTCAATAAAATTATTGGTGCTGATTTATTTATTGCTTTCATATATTTGCATTATCTTATAACTGCTTAAAATAAAGGGTGATTGTTTAATTCAAATCATAATTGTTCTATCTTTGACTTGTTTTAATTAAAGTTGTTGAACAATTCCGCATAGAGAAAAATTTTAGACAAATTCTAATTTTTCAATTGGTATAAGAGACTGACTTCAATCATTAACCCGTTAATTATGGATAAGTATTTACCCTTAAATTATCATTTGTTCTTTGATGGGACAGAGTACATGTCGGGGCAGTTGTGGAACCCCTAAGGTCGGATCGGTGCCCCTCGCAGCGAAATGAATCTAACTCATAGATATCAAGTATGTGAAGGGGTTTTATGGGCTAAATCCGGTAACGCAGCGGAAACGGTGGAAAATCAAATTTTCCGATTTCAAAACTTTTTCTCGGATTAATTAAATAAACATATTTATTTAATTATCCAATAATCAAATTATGAAATAAAATTCAAATAAATCATATTTAAGTGAATTTACCGAATTGCCCTTACACTTGGTACTTTGTCCATTTTAGTCCGAAATTGATCAAATCAATTTTGAATGATTCTAAATCATTTCTAAGATGAACTTAGCATGTTCAAAACATCAAAACACCAAGGGCAACATAAATCCCCATTTTTCTTCATTTGGCCGAATGCACCACTTTGGTGCCAAAGTGTGCACTTTGTCATTTCATGCATCAAAACACATCAAGATGTAATCCAATGAACATGAAACTTTATATGCATCATATACACATCCAAATACACAACATATATGAAAAGCCCCAAATTTGGAATTGGTCATGAACCCTAATTTTTCAATTTCTTCAAATTGGACAAATTAGACCAAATTGGTTAAATCCAATACTTCAATCATGTTTCTTCCATCCAATCAAAGTCTCAACACAATGAAACAACTCAAGATCAAATCTAGGTCATCTAAGAGTGGGTCAACAACTCTAGATTAGCAACAAAGTTTCCAAAACCATAAAAGAACACTTATTACTACAATAGCCATAAGCTTCCTTCATCATACATGCTCTACACTTTCACCAAAACTTCCATCATCAAAAACACAAAGAATAAAGAAAGAATAACGTAAGAGCATCATATGTTAAAGCCTAGATCCTAAGGAACATTTTCCTTTCTAATAGTAAGTTGGAAAAACTTACTAAAAATCAAGCTTTCTTTGGTTTCTTCTTTCTTTCTCACAAGCTTCCTTGGTTTCCATTAATGGAGTTTTCTTTTAAAGTGTATTAGGTTAGATACCAATGAAATGAAAACAATATATACTTGCATCACAAAGGCCTTGGCCGAATTTGGCAAAGGCATATACAAGAAATATTAATTTCAATTTCATTTGAATTCATTAAATCAACTTGATAAAATATCTAAATAACACTTTATAGATATTTATATTAAGTCAACAAATGCAACTAAGAAAAATATAACTCTTATATTTAAGTGTATGGCCGAATTTAGCAAGAAATAAAGGAAAAAGATATTTTCATTTTTCAAACAATTTTGAACAAATATCTTAAGAAGTCAAAATCAATTTGACAACATTTTCCTTTAATGTAAAGTCAAACATTTTCACTTATAATCATTTCCTAACTTTATCATTTGGTGATATATTTATATTTTAATTATATTAATCATTTAACAACTAAATAATTAAATAATTAATTAAATACAAATATATCAAACATATGTATTATATTTACTTTAAATATCTCAAATACATATATTAATGATATATGTCAAATACCTTTATTTGACTATTTATTAATGTGTATTTAATAATATCATATATTAAATACAAATACACATTAATTAGGAAATGACGGTTCGGCCTGTTCGCATGTATTTTTCGTTTAAAGTTTAAACGATTTATAAATAATCAACATTATTTATAATTGTTGCTCTAGTGCTCTACGAGTATGTTTCATTATTGAGACTCTCTAGATTCAGGTATATCCGTCACGAAATCCAATTTCATGTCCATAATATATCCACCCGTAGATTATGACGATCACGGATAATCTAGCTGAATCATACAGGTCGAGGTCATGGCATACGTATAATCCATCCGTCACAGGTATCCAGATAATCCCAGAGATATAGATGTAAACGTCAAATCTCTATAGGTATTATCTCGTCGACGTATCTATTAGCAATCTCTAAATAACACTCGGAACTTACTTCCGAAGTATACTGTGGCCACAGATTTAACAGACTGCTAATTATATATGGACTACCTATGCTCTGTACACAGAACTGACAGATCCTATCTTGACACACACAGGATATCCTTAGGATCGATCCACACCCAACGAACAGGCGGAGGTCTGATCTAAATAGATCGGTGACGTGACTGCCATCTAAGTGTGGAGGATGTCTCATACATCCACAGTGGTATCTCAAGTCGAAGGACCACTATGCTACTCAACCCGAGAAGATTCTTATTGACGTTGGTGTACCATCCATTAAGAATCTTCGGTGAGCCGTTCAGTGTTTATACACTATAAACACCTACACGTCTATACGAG
This sequence comes from Zanthoxylum bungeanum, assembly GCA_019454045.1. Lineage (NCBI taxonomy): Eukaryota > Viridiplantae > Streptophyta > Magnoliopsida > Sapindales > Rutaceae > Zanthoxylum > Zanthoxylum bungeanum. The sequence continues at coordinate 79,282 of SKCR01004427.1, forward strand.
TCTCTCCAGACTCATGGTTCATTGGGATAAACCATCGGACAAAGTCTCGATATACGACATGTACTGGTCTCAACGGATTTGACTAACCGACCCGTGTTAGCAAATCTTGACCAGGAACTATGTTTGATAATATATATATATAACAGTGACACTTCTCAATGTCAATTACAAACTCCCTTTGTAACTGTGTACTGTATTATATATTATCGGGCTTTTGTCTAATATATACATATCACTAAACCACATTCAGTTTCAATCTAATAGTAATTAGATTGAATACGTATATAAGAACAAGAGGTGCAACCATAAATAAGTGATATTATGGGAAAAGGGGATGTTCTTATTCATGAATCATACATAAATACGGTCCGGATTGGCGCTCTGAGCACCACCCCAACAGTATGGGTGTAATTTTAAATTATTTAATAAAATACTATATTCCAATACGAATGTATAGGAAAAAATTAGGACTGAATCGGAGTCCGGAAGCTCCCGAACGAACGAAAACAAAATTGACGTGCGCGTACACGACGCGCAATGAGCACGTGCACTGTACCGCGCAAACATCAACCTTTTTTTTTTCAATTTTTCATTTCCTTTAGCTCACATTCCAGTGAACTGAAGGAATTAGGGTCTTTTACCCTAGTTTCTTCCGGTCTTCCTTAAACACCTCAAAAGCATCCAAAATTAATTTTTAACATCAAAACCAACATCAACACATGTTATAAAATAAAAATCAAGTTTTTCAAAATATCAAATATTTTTATAAAAACATAAATTTATTCTAAATACGCATTTGCGTAAATTTTGAATCCAATACACAAACCATTTTAGAATCCCAATTAGAAATGTCACATGAACAATTCTAGTTTACCTAAAGGTGGTCAATTGAATTTAGAATGGTAGCCATAGCTCTAAGCTTTAATTTAGAGTTCCAAACTCTTATTAATTTTTCATGTCCAACATGAACATCTTTGACCTAATACATAAGCATGTTGTGTTTATACTTCTAAAGTATCCTAACACAATTGATTAGCCTTATTTCAACATTAAGTTATGTGATCATGCATCTAACACACAAATAAACATAGTTTAAGAGAAGATCAAACATTACCTAGTAAGCTTGATGCAAGATCCAATCTACCTCTCATTTGTTGAAATTGTCGGAGAACCTCCAACGTGTGTAAGCTTGACTTCAAGATCCAACCTTGATTTCCAATGCTAGCAAGCTTCACTTCAAGATATAATCTTGATTTCTCCTAATTGAAATATTTTAGAGACCTCGCAAACTTCTCTAAATATTTCTCTAACTTAGGCTAATCTCTCAAGAATTACTTGTGTATAGTTTACTCAAGCTTTTGCTTATGCTTGTACTTGTAATTAAAACATTCCTAAATATTGCTATTTATAGCAAAACTTAGGCTATTTTTAATTAATAAAAGTTGTAATCAACTTTTAAGTGAGCTTAATCTAATTTGTCCAAATATATATAATTATGTATGACTACTTTTCATTGTCTCCCACTTTAATTTAATCCAATTAAATCAAGCCAATGATTAGGAAATGAATTAGTTCAATGTTTGCCACTTTAATCCAATTAAATCAAGCCAAAATCATTTATTATTAAAAATTTACAATTACCATAATATCCTCAAATGGTAGAGATAATTATGATTTTACAATTAAGCTCTTGTGTAATTATTGAATTAATCCAATTAGGTCAAAGTAAATTATCAATGTTATCCAATAACACTTGATTATCTTAGTTGATAATTAGAATATCGAATATTATCTTTTATCAAAATAAATCGGCTACCCAAGTGCTCAACGAGTACACTTCATATTGGGACTCACTAATTTCAGACACGTTCGTCATATAAGCCCAGCTAATATGTACGCAATTCGGCCACCTCCGAATTCGCGAAGAACACGAACGACTTTTCTGAACTATACAAGTTGAGGTCATCACATATGTTAAACAATCATTTCGTCGTAGGCTATCCGAGTTGTGCTCAGGAAACATAGATGCACCGTCAAGTTTCCAAGGCGCACATCTCATGTCGGCATGTCCACGATTCTTTACAACTGATGCGATCCACCCTAGGTGATCGACTTTGGCCAAAGTCTTTAAGAATCGTGACTTTACTTACATTGATACATAAACCCCTTATGATACATATACGGGCCGACATATCCTATCTTGCTTCGCACTTGATTACTGAGTGCATTTTTCCACACCCAACGAACATCTAAATGACAGACCATGAAAGATTTCTGACATACATGGCATTAAAGTGTGGAGGATCTCACACAAAACTAATGTTATCCTATAGTCAAAGGATTACATATGCTACTCGACTCGAGAAGATTCCTATTGACGGTGGTGTGTACTTCCAACTATTAGGAATCGCCTGTGAGTCATTCAGTATTTGCTTCACCGAATACTCACATATCTATACGAGTTTCCAAAACTCATGATACATAGGGTTAAACCATTGGAACTCCAATTCCAATATACGACATGTGCTAGTATTCTAGGTTATAGGAATTCGACCGTATTCCAAAATCAACGACTATGAATATTTACTTTAAGAATAGTTTACACCTAGTGTCAAGACTATTCTAAGGTCGATGTCATTCTTAGCATATTTATACATCAATCTAATACTCATAATGAAAATACCATTAATAAGGTATGAAATGAAAAATGTAGTTATTTTATTAATAAATAATAAAATGTACAATTCGAATTGGCACTCCAAGCACCAACTTCATCAGTACCTACGTTGGAAGGTTCGCATGAAGGCGTTCCTTAAATCTCTAGACGAGAGGGTTTAGATGTCAGTAGAGTACGGGTGGAAACCTCATGTGGTTATGGTTAATGGGGTCTCTTCCCCTAAAGATAAACTGACTTGGACTAAATAGAAGTTTGATGCTAGTAATAGGAACAACAAAGCCATTAACGTCATTCATGTTGCTGTTTGATCTGAATTTAGGAGAATATTTAGGTTTGAGATAGCCAATGATGCATGAGACATCACTCAGACTGCTTACGAGGGCATCTTGTCCGTTAAAAGTAATAGACGTTATCTACTAGGTTTGAAGTTGTTATGATGAAAGATGATGAAACATTTGATGAATTTTACGCTAAGATTAACGATATTGTTAATTCCAACTATAACCTATGCGAGACTATTCCTATAAATAGGATAGTTAGGAGAATTATATGATCCATATCTGAAAGAATCTTACCCAATATTACAGTCATTAAAGAGAGTAATGATTTAGATCACCTAAAATTTGAGGATCTCGTAGGAAATCTTCAAGTATATGAGAGCAAACTTCCTGGTTATAGAAAGTCTAAGAACATAGCGATGAAAATGACAAGAGAAGTTACACGCGATTCATCCGATGATGATGAAGATGATACTCTCACATATGCTTATTTGAAAATATTTGCTAACAAGTTCAAAAACTTTCTTAAATTGAAGAAAAATGGTATTGGCACTGATAGGAAAATGGATGAGAAACCTAGAGAAAGTAGCCATCATATGAGATAGTCTAAAAAGAAGAAGGATGATAAACCTCGAGCTATTCAATACCATAGGTGTGAATGTTTTGGACATTTTAGGCCCGAGTGTCTCACATATCTTAAATCAAAGGGTAAAAATGTTAAGACAATCTCACATAGCAATTCAAAAGGTGGCTATACTTATGATAAAGCTCATAAGGAGAAAAACAATTACATTGCATTTTATTTGAATGTGGTATGTGAGAAAGAGGATAACATTAGTGATATCGATGCTTATTTTAAATTATCTCACGACGACTCTGTATATGAATATGATTTTCTGGTAGTTTACACCGAATTATTTAATGAGATCTTATCTATCAAAAATATGAATGTTGAGATCAATAAGAGGCTGAAAGAAATTGAGCTAAAAAAGAATAAAATTCAAGCCAAGCTTGACAAGAGCCATGCTATTATTGATGACCTTGAGGAAATGAATAAATGACTAGTCGATATAGTCAAATTCTTATAAGCATAACTTGAAAATACTAGAACACATATATCCATATTTTCTAGTAGAACTAATAAACTAAATCGTATGTTAGAGATTGACATGTCTTCCAGTGAGAAAAGAGGAGTATACTTTGTTAAGCTTAGTTGTGACAATGCGTAAACGTCTAAAACTGTGTCGATCACCCCTCCACGTGACCTATGAAAGAAACTTGTCTATGAATATTATAAAATACTTTTATTGTTTATTGTCATGTGACCCAACCTCAATTTAGAGGTATTGTTATTAAACATCGTTCTCGTCTGAGGTTTGTGTCTGTTTGCTATCATTGTGACAAGTTATAACACATCAGGCCTAAGTGTTTCTTATTGCATAAATAAAAGAGAAGGCCTAAAAGTGTTTCACCTAGATTTGAATCTTCAAATCTAGCTCGTCAAGTTTCTGTATTAGCAAAACAAACTCGGTATATGATGAGTGGTAAATCTATCACTATTTCCCACTACCTAATATTTCGTATAGTTTCTCGAGTTTTGTGAACATTTTGATGTATTTTGTGTTATTTTGCAGATAAATAAAGTTTGGAAAGCATTGGAGGCAATTTGGGGCAAAAACGGACAAAAATGCGTCAACAGGGATATTTTGGTCTTAAGCGCGTCGCGACGCCAAGCCTTTCGCGTCGCGACGTCTAAAATGCGCCGAACAGTGCTAACGTGCGCCGGGTCCACAAATCAGAATCTGAGAAAAGTTTGACTTTGCTAAAATGCGCTGTGCCACGTGTCACCATCACAGCCGATCTGCTAACATGCGCCGTGCCACGTGTCAGCATCCTACGGTGCCGACAGTCATCATCGCCACGTGTGCCACGTGTCATCCTACGTGTCTCCATGTCATCAGCCACGTCAGCAAGTCAACAAGTCAAAATTGCCACGTGTTGTGCCACATCATCATCAGCCAATCAGGAAGTGACACGTGTCGTAATTCTACGGTGCCGACAGTCTCTTTCCCACGTGTCGCCACATCGTCGCCACGTCACCACCACGTTATCGCCACATCAGCATCAATAATTGAGTATCTAATCCTTATCTGACACGTGGCGGATAAGAATCTCAGCGACCAATCAGAAGCCGCCACGTGTCACAATAATTGAAGCCCAACCACAGCGCCACGTGTCACCTTATCAGCTTATCCAGAATCTTCAAACCAGCGAACCAGAGCGTGCCACGTCGACAAAATCTGGCGTAGCGACGCTGAGGGACCTGGCGTCTTGACGCTGGACCCCTATCCGCGCCTATAAATAGAACTCGAAATTTCAGATTTCATTGCACCATTCTCTCCCATTTCTTTGATGTAAATAGAGAGTTCTTCTCTCTCTAAGTTTCGTTTTAATTTTTAGTTTTTAGTTTTGTAATAATTTTAATTACTTTTTGTAATAATAGTAATTTACTTTCTTTACTTTTTACAGTTTTTACTATTCACCATGAGGAGGTAACTTCCCCAGCTAGGGTGAAAGGTAATTCTTTTACTATTGCTATTTAGATTAATCTCCCTTAAAAATAATATATTCACTATTTAAAATATTGACTTAAAAAGGATACCGCTATATTGGTCGGTTGGTAATTTAATCTTAATCTGGTTTAAACCTGACTAATCAAGGATACCGCCAGATTGGTCGGTTGGTAATTTAATTTTGGTTCCGCCTTTATGGCTGGTTTATGGACAAATATTACCGCCTTAATGGCTGGTTGGACTTAATTTGACTTAATCAGGATACCGCCAGATTGGTCGGTTGGTAATATTATCTCGAGTTTATATATTATTTTATGGGAGATATCTAAATTAGTAGTAGTAAAAGTAATTCCTTTTACCTTAGCATTTTATTTTATTGTAATTTACTTTTCAGCATTTACTTTACCGCATTTTTACTTTATGTCTTTTATTTTCAAGTTTTTACTAGCCCTAGTTATGTGTTGTAACTAAATTAGTTATCTGGGGTTGTGATGAAATCCAATATCACCATTTTATAAGGGTTAGATTATAGCTTGGGTAATATAAAGATTTATTTATTGAGTCTTAAACTTAATGCTTTTTCATTAACTGGCCATTAATAAAATTGATCTGGTAAATCTAAAATGAACTAGACATAAAGATTTTAGGTTTCAGCCTTAGACTCAATAGCCCACGATCTTCCTTGAGGATAGATAACCCTTTAATAGATTTCCTTACAGGATAGGAATATACCTGTCGGGCGGGGGTAGCCATAATTGGAACTTAAACTTAATGAATCCAGATAATTTGGTTGACATAGACATATGGTTCAATTGGGTTAAACTGGGTATTTGTGTCTGACCATCGACAGAGGCTTACACATAATTTAGTGTTCCAGGTTAATAAATCAATATGTTACCCAACTTTAAGATAACCACTTCATCTTTAAAATGATATTGGAAGAAATCACAACCCTAGATAGTTTTTAATATTGAATTTTCTTAAAACCTATTTTCGACAATTTTATTTACTTGTTTTTTTTAAATTTAGAATCGTCACCATTTCAAATCAATCAATCAACTTGTTAGATATTAGTAATCATTTGACCTCATAAAATTAATAGTTTAGATATTAAGTCCTCGTGGGATCGATATTTTTATACTACTTGAACGATACGTGCGCTTGCGTTATACGTGTGTGTTTACGCCGGTCAGTATATTAGTGAGAAACTTTAACTGCTAAGTGCTGACTAGGAGTACTCATGTGAAAGAGATTCATAAGAAAGTTTGAGTAAGAAATGAAGATTTGTTTCCATCAACTTTAGAATACCTTAAGCCTAAAATGTATGATGAGAGTGCACTTCGATGCAACTCTACTTAGTTAGTGCATTCATGTTTCCTCATTGTATGTGTGTGTGTGCTTGTATTTATATTTTTTTTTTGTGTTTTCTTTTTGTTATATGTCATTTGGTATATAGGATGGAAACCCGAACATAAATCTCATAGCTGATTCCAAATGGACGGTAGTATGACTTGTACTCGGGAATACAACTTCATGTACCATTGGATAATGACAAGTCATGTTGTGTCATTTCTTATTTTTGTGTTAAAATAAAGAAATACAAAAAAATATATTATAAAATGAAAAAATTCCAAAAAAATTGTATGGCTTGATAGAATATGAAAAGCTCATTGCATTTGATCTTGATATGTAGGGTAAATGGTTATGCATGTGTAATATGTTTTTATTTTTCTTGATGCTCTATGTGCAGAAGTGTGTGTGATAAAAACCCTTAGTATATCTTGTACATCCATTTTATATACACGTTTTTGTTGTTTTCGAGGTTTGATCACATGTATGAGTTTTTGGACGTGCAGTTTAATCTCTGTCTTACTTAGCTCACTAAATAGTGTGACATTTGACTAGGTGACCTTATAATATCCATTCGAGTAAAAAATTATATTTTTTTAAAGAGTTTCAAGTACTTCAATTCAAAAATTACTAAAAAAATCAATGGACCAGATTCAAAAGATAATGACAAAAACCTTCATTTAGGGGAAATATTATAACGTGCAATCAATATTGCATATTTTCAAGTCCTAGTGGCGTTGGGTTTGAGCACCTATTTTGTGGACTTAGTATTTCATGAGATATGATTTATGTGACATAGTCACGCTCATAAAATAATATCTTAAGTCTAGATTCATTGTGCACTTATTTTTCACGCAAGTTTTTGGTATGATTTGGTGTTTATGTCATATGCATGCGTGTATTCTTAAGTATAACAAAATCTTTCATATTATCTCATGCCATAAACAGTTGAGAACTAACTGGGTATTAATGTACTTGCTTGAAGTGTCGTTTTGGGTTGTTTTTGACTAGTTCAATTTTTTTTATGTTTTTTTAACTCATTTTGTGTGCTTGTGTGTGTTTCATGTCTTTGTAAACTGCATTTCATTTAGTGTTGCATAATAGTGAGTTTATTCTTTTTACTTTACGTGAGTCATATTTATTAACTTAGTTCTGCTATTAGTGAAAGGGAGTAAGTTAGGTTTTGAAGTATTGTATTTCGTTCTCTTGCGTGGTTTTAGTGTACCCATTGTCATTTCACGATAAAAAGAGGGAGTAAGTACCAATTTTTTATTTTGTTATATTTGATTTTGCATGAAAATATTTGATTTTGTTATATATGCTATTAAATTCCATTGTTTTTCACTGGTATCTTATTTTTTTAGATGTTTCAGGTGAGAAGATTAGTGGATGTGGTGGTGTCAACTTTAAGACTTTTTGATTTGGTATTAGATCGAGTGATTATTATAATAATTCATTGTCTTGATAATTGGCAATTGGTTATTTTATTTTTGGGTCTTTTATCATAATTTTTGTATTATGTGATTTTGTAACGGAATGCCAAATGAGGAGATTGTTAGTTTCATGTGTGTTGGCAACTTCCGTAACAAAATAAGTTCAATTGAGTTATAATGAGTCTTGAAGGTCTTGGAGTAATTGGACACGTGTTTAGACAATATCAGAAGAAGAAATCAGAGTTTCGTTTATGTTATTTGGGTTCGAACGTTATATGTTTGTGGTTCGTTTGAGTTGACATTCAAAAAAGGCCTTCAGAGACCATTCGATCGAGTAACGTTCAAGTCATGTTCGAACAAAACTGTCCCGAGACTTTGCGTTCGAGGTGCGTTCGATATTGCATTCGAACGGTCTTATAGATTACCTTGCGTTCGTCACACGTTCTTTTGGCGTTCGAATGCACGCGTGATGATGTTTTATTTTGGATGAGTTTTTGAGCCTGTTAAAGAGAAGGAAAACCTACCTATTTAAGCAAACACATAGCCACTTTATCGTGAGAGAGAAACACAATTTTTAGAGCTTCAAATCATTAGTTTTCTCTTGTTTGTCAATTCACCTTTAAGACTTTCATAGTTTTATTGTTTTCTTTGTTTTGGCGAGATTGTTCCTTGATATACCATCAGCACGGAAACACAACATTAACTTAATTTCATAAGCCTTCAGAGTTATAAATGAGGAAGATTGATAGTTAGAGTTTTGGTGTTGCGAGTTCGCATGGTTGATCAGAATTCACGCAAAGACTTCAGAGGTTCTGAAGAATGCCGCTTAGTGCGTGTTCGAGCAGTTCTTTAAGTTATTACAGTGTAGAAGTATTCGAGTCGGTGAATTTGTGACCACGAGTCCTATAGTATCAATGTAAGTTTTCTCATTATAGTGGATTCGAGTTGTAGCCTATATCTGGAGTGATTTTTTTACTAACGAGAGTTTTCCACTCCATCGATAAAATTGTAGGTGTTGATTTATTTATTATTTTCATATATTTGCTTAGAATTAAGGGTTATTGTTTAATTCAAATCATAATTGCTCTATTTTTGATTTGTCTTAATTAAAGTTGTAGAATAATTCCCCATAGGGTTAAAACCTTAGGCAAATTTTAAAATTTTCAAGGAAATCTACTTCTTTTAATATTCGGAAAATATATGTATATATTAGGGGTGTTCATAGGGTCGGGTCGACCCGCGACTCGATCTGACCTGGACCGACCCGACATGACCCAAATCGATCCGACCTGACCCGGATCGATCCGACCTGACCCGGTCGGGTTTATAATTTAAAAAATATAATTTCGGGTCATTTTGAACCCGACCCGAAATTGCGGGTCAGGTCACCGGTTCAGGCGAATTTGCATCGGATCGACCCGACCTGACGTAAATGATATATATAACTTATGCGCCCTAACATAACGTAAGGGGTGAAAAATAAATTTCCAGATTGTAAAAATTGAGAATCAAATATGTGATCACTTACAAATTAATCCAACACTTTGTCATTTCAACTACACACTTAATTTGTCAAAATTGTATCATTAAAACTATATATTATATTCAACTGCATATTATTTGACCCGACCCAATCCACAGTTTTTTGACCCAACCCGCGCGGGACACATTCTCAAATTTCGGGTTTTGAGTCGAATGACCCGACCCGATCGGGTCATTAAAAAATATAAAAAATCCAACCCAACTCGACTCATGAACACCCTTAATATATATATATATCCATATTTTTTTAGATGATAGGAAATGAGTTTGTGGGGGTTCACGTGCATATCACCATATACTTCGAGCTCAGTGCTGGCGGTTTCTCAAGGTTTATCCAAAGAGAATCAAACCCATGGTTTAAACATGAACAATTAAATTTTATTCTTTTAGAAATAGACATCTATACGTATTATATTCGCAATTAAAATATATATGAAAATGAGCGAAATTCTCATAATATTTATTAAAATTAAGATAAATTCCTCTCATGTTCTCAAATTATGCGAAACCTCTTTATATTAGATTTCTTATTTATTAATTTGACTGGTTCAAACTAAATTAATAAATATTTAAATAAAAAAATATTGTTTATATTTATTAATTTGACATTACATCTCTTTATTTGTTAAAATTACCTAAATAATAATAATAATAATAATAATATATGTAACATAACATTCTACATGAGATTTCGCTTAATTTTAAAATATAAGGTGAGGTTTCGCGAAGTTTTACTAAATAAAATATTAATTAATATTTTGGTGACATTTAGACAAAATTTACCAACGAAATATTTTGTTGTATGTATATGTGTGTTATATATATATGTATGTATGTATAGATACACACCTCTTATATATTGTGTGAATACGCAAAACTCATATTGAAGTGTTATATTGTAATTACCAATTTGTCCGAATGTTCTTGAGAAAAATCACTCACTCTCTCTCTCTCTCTAAGGAATTTGATATATCAATAAAAGTTTTCTGATTTTGAATTTGAAGAAGTGTAGAGTATATGGTGAGAGAGTCAAATGACAAATGCTTTACGAGTGTTATTCAACTATAAAATAGTTGGCTGATATTATAAAATATCAAAATAATAATAATAATAATTTAATTATAAATTGAGATCATGTTCATAGAGAATATATATATATTTTTTTTTTGGAATGATTGAAAATCTCGTTGCCAAATCATTTTTTTCGGGCTTAAACCGAGTAGATAAAATCATCGATTATCCCAGATTCTTACAAAAAAAAACACACTAAACCAAAGACCTAAATATAATATCCTAACCCCTATAGACTCAAAGTGAATACAATTGGCTTCAAACCCTAGTTTCAGTCCTTATTGGGATATGGGAGTGGAATAATTTACATTAAATATATATAAATATATATTCAAACCCCAAACGGCTGAAATTTTCAATTCAACGTGATATGTGATGTCACTGCTTACAAAATTTCCAAACATGACAAGAGTTTTATATTTCAAAGTTGAAACCAGAAGCAAGTTAAAGGAGAAACAGAAGGAAGATTCATGAATATGATGGGTTGACATTATTACTCATAAATTCGAATT